>CAAKHF010024255.1:0-21036 GCA_901007745.1 Hippocampus kuda | reverse complement strand
AGACTCCCCCCCCCCCCGACCCCGCATGAGCCGCTTGCAAATAGCTGGCTCCGGCAAGTTTATTTATAGGCAGCCTTTGCGTTGCTATGCGTCCGCGTGATACTCGACACTACAACTCAACGCCGGCCTTGCGTCAATGGTGACACGACAACGCACTCGCAGATGCACACACACCCCACGGGCATGCGTGACCATCATCCCCCATAATCCCCCTCTCTCATATACACCCAACATCAAAAAGTGTTCAAACAGGACAAATTCTACAAAATTCAGAGCCCAAATCAAAATGTAACTAATTTTGAAGAAAACTTATTCGTGATTGCTTATGGGGTTTTTATACTGTACAGTCCACACAAGTTTGACTATGAGTGTCATACCACCTTTTGCCACAACATACCCAGCCGGCAGCACTGAGCAGAGAAGAAGAAGAGGACGAAAAGCATTGAGATAGCGTGCACTTACAAAATGGTCCATATGTTTCAATATTTTGGTCTGGAATTATCTTGGTGAGTTTTATAGAATTTCAATAAACCGGGTTCGTCGTCGTCATCCAATCAGATTACTTGGCTGTCACCTACTATGCTGCTGACAGCCACAAGAACTTGTGATGGCACCAACGCCATCTGAGGACGACAGCGGGCGAGTCCAATGACTGCCCCTGACGTCACTCCCGACGCATTGACGGCGGAGGCGACAGTGGCTCTGCAGGATGTTTGAAGGAACCCGACCTCCTTGACGCCGACCGTAGCCTTGATAGGAGACGCCCACGCCCAACTGGAAGGAAGTCACGTCAGCGGTCGGCCAGCGGGAACCTCAGACCAACTCTCACTCACACAGTGTGCGCCACTTCCTGTCCTGAACCGGTGAAACTCCACCAGGGAGTGCCGACAATCCAGTCCCATTCAGTGACAAATGACCAACACACAAAAATCCTTCCATAAAATGATCTTTTTCCATTGTGTAGTTTAAAAAAGTGCAAGTCATGCAGTCCCTTACTTGTGTCGATGCAATTTGAATTTTTCCTCACGGGTCAAGGCCCCACAGATCTTGAAGATTCCTGATGCAAGTGCTGACCAGAACTATGAGAAGAAACCAAAGTTTTTTTTTTTGTGTGTGTGTTTGTTTTATGGACAAGCTTTTCTGCACTGTAAAAAGAGTGTCCTCCCTCCTCCACCCTGCAGCTGGGACTCTTTGATGCTTTGCCAAGAGTTGCGAGTGTTGGCATTGGCCGACTCCCTGAGGTGGTCCCGGCCCACTTGGCCGGCCCTCATTCGGACACATCACTCACACAAAGTTCTTCCGGAGCTCGCTTCAGTTCCTCTCCAACCTCACTTGATCACCTCTGAGCCACTACGAAATTCACCCAGTGGACTCATTGTAAAAAGCACTTCATCGCTTTAGTATCATGGCACAGACGCTTGGGTCTTTCGCATAGGGCAATATCAAAGACACGATTGTCTTTTTGTTCCTTACCCTTGGGGCATTAAAGACAAAGTTGTCTCTTTGCTAAGTTAATTTACGTTGCGTGTGCATGCACGCGCGCGCGTGAGGACGGGATGCCCATGTGTATGTGGCTCTTTGCAGTAACACAATAAAAAAAATGGCTTTTTGTCTCTGACTGGTTGGCCACCCCTGATCTAGAACACTTCAAGTGACATCCAAGACACTACTTTCAGTTTTTTCACATCATGTTACAAAGACACGCTTGTCTGTTATTTCATCATCACGATAGCAAAAAAACTTTCACAAAATCAAAGCAAGATTTGCTATGTCATCATTACGATATCAAAGTGGCCTTTTTTTTTTACTTAATTAAAACTAAATCAAAGACAATAATCCTCCTTCAAAGACAGCGATTCTGCAGACACCGTTGAGTGTTTTTGCCAGAATCCCAGCAACATAATAGACACGCTTGGCTCTTTGTTGCGGGCCAACGTGCTTGCTCACATGAGGGGATCCTGCTTTGGGCCAAGCTGAGCTAAAGCTCTTCTTCCTCACTCGTCTTTTGTCTTCTTGCTTGCATTCCCACGGCACTTGGGGGAGTGATGAGATCCTTGTGTGGGAGCACATGTTGAGCGTGCGGCCCCAATGACGCACATTTTCACAAACGCTCAGCATGATGAAACGCAAAAAAAAAAAAAAAAACGCTCCGCAGCTTTTGTAGTCCCCATCATGAAAAACAAAAAGGCCTGTGTCGCGCTTCGTCTTTGATGTGGGAATTCAAACGCACGTGGGATCTCCTTCGGGGCCTGGGATGAGGGTTCCAAATTTCAGGATTACAATTTGCGATTTTGGGTTGCGGGGGTGGGTAAAATAAGTGTTAATTTTGAACACACCAAATGGCCCCTTGGTGTGAGTGTGAATGGTTGCTTGTCTATGTGTGCCCTGCGATTGGCTGGGAACCAGTTCAGGGTGTCCACAGCCTACTGCCCGAAGACGGTTAGACTCTGACTCTCACCATTACGGTCAGAGTCGTCGGGCTTGACAGTTTTAGGGTTACCGTTTAGAAAAATTCATTATTTTTGGAGGCAAAACAAATCACCACCTTTGAAAGTGACATCGCCAACTGTAGTCATGTGGCATGCATGTGACATTTTCACAATTTTCTTTTTTGTCAGGAAATCCTGGGCAACATCGTCAACTGCACTTTGAAAAATGATTAAAAAAAATAATTACGTCCAAAAGTTGGCTGGAGAAACACGACCTCGGCCTGTGCACTAATAAAACAAGCTGTGAGGTGCGTGGGGGTGTTGCAAGGGCTGGGGGACGTTGGGGTGGTGAGTGAGCGAAGGGCGCAAACAAACCGAGTGGACCTCCTGTGAGTCTCCTTACGACATCTGGCATTGCGTAACAAGTTCACTTTTCACCTCCAGACACATTTTCATTCACTTGAATCCGCAGTGCCCCCCTCCCCCCCTGCCACCCATCCCGCCTTTCTTTGTGGGGGAGGCATGGTGGGGGTGTTCACGGCAGGGGGTGGTCGTTGACAAGCTGGGCTCGGGATTCTTTGGCATCCGTCAGCTGCAAACATTCCTGCACGGGCGGTCGCGATGACGTGCGGCGCACAATGGCCAAGCGTCGCTTTGACAACTCCCCGCTGGTCGATGGTCACCGCCAATCAGGGAAAGCCTTACTCAAAGACTCACATAAACACACACACACACACACAGATATACTACATCTCACGCTAGCTTCTATAGAGGCCGACAGTGAGTTCAATGTCGTGCTGGCTGCCGCGTTAGCACCAAACAGGCCTTTGTGTCTTTGATGTCACTATGATTAACTCATTCACTCCCAAAGACGTTTTTAAACGTCTTTTCAGACTTGGTCTAGAATTGGCTGGTACTGAATGAGTTAAGTAACAGACAAATGTGACAGACGTCCCGTTGATTCAGGAGCAAACGGGGCGACTGTCTTTGATGTCCGCAGGATTTGGTAACAAATGTACAATCGTGTCTTTGATGAGGCTATAATGAAGTGACGGAAACTCCACTCCTCTATGAATCCTTGCCCCCTGTGGCTTCAAATAAGCGATACTTCTAACAAGTAGCCCTTTCGCTAAAGGCGAGCGAGGGGTCAAGAAGCGTAAGAAGATGGAAAAGCTAATTGCTCAAGTGAAATGTGAGTTACGAAAGACGAGAAGAAGTGCTTCACCACGTCAGGGCGGAGAGCAAGAAGCTTAGAACACAAAATTCATATTACAATTAGCAAGTAGCTAAACAGTTAGTAAATTCCACATGCTTGAAAAGCTTGAAAATTCTCAGCCTATACTGTGGTTACCCTGAGCAATCCTAAATTGGGTACCTCCCCCCCAGCCCCCCTTAATAGAGAAAGAGATGAAGACAGATGAGGACAAGGACAGACGCTGAAACGCAAAGTTTGGGGCCCGCCAGGAAGGGGAAAAAGCCAGTGACGGTGACAAGACACGCTGGCCGGACACTTGATTCGGGACACCAAATTGTCATCACGCAATTGTGGCAATTTGGCGCACACCGGCGGCAAATGTCAGACCTCATGAAAGGTCTCAGGAAGATGGACGCCTACTTGGGTGGTGCTCCCCAAGATGAAAACGCCATCAGGATTTCCTTTCATGAACATCATTAGGGTTTTGTTTGTGTCCCAGATGTGGCTGGAAGGGCAGGAGGAGGAAGAGGAGGAGAAGGATGATGATGATGATGAGGAGGAGGAACAGAAGGAAGGAGATGAGAAAAAAAGGAAAAGAGAAAGAGGAAAAGGGAGGAAAAAGGGAAGGAAAGGAGGGGAAGTGGAGGAGGAAGAACAGGAAGAGGAGGGGGGTCATCGTTCCCTGACTGCACTGCGTCACGAAGTTGCTGTTACTAAATGCTGCCCCCTGCAGCCCACAGGCCACAATTAGCCGCAAGTCAGCTTCAATGAACATGAACATTTGCAGCTTCCATCCCATGACGTGGCTTCCTGAAAGAAAAACTAACTCGTTGTTCCAAAGCCTTGTGAGCATTTATTTTCAATATCCTTGTTGTATTTTCATAATTGCTTTTTATCGATCTTGGACTTTGGTTTCACGTTATTGGCCTCATGATATTACGTTTGTGTGTTCTCGGTGTTCTCTTGTACCTTGCCTTTGTTTTTTGTTTTATGCATTATTTTATTTCCTGGCTCCTTGTGACCAGCGATTTCAGGTTGCACGATGTCATTACGCTTTTCTGTAATAAATATTTTTGTTATTGCACTTTGTCTGAGCCTGCATTTCTGGAAACTAAAACATTATTCGGTGAAGTTCAGAACCTGACTAGTCGGCCAAAAGTGGAAATAGTCATAGAAATAGTGTGCTACTAGTCACATAAAATTCATCTAGCACTTCAGCAGTATAAATAATAGCACCCGGATGTCAACTACTGCCGTTATTCCACACTAGTATCTTGTTGTGTCCTACTCGTACGCCAAAGTTGTTCCACTAGTGTGCAGAAATGTCAACCAGTAGAACACAAACGGTTACGAGTCGTCATTCTACTCATGCACTGATTTAAAAGTGAGTACAGGAAAGAGTGTACTAGTACATGAACCTTAAGGTAGTTATGAAGGACTGAAGGCTCAAACGGCTTTCCTTCCTTGCTAGCATGCTAACCTGAGATCTTTTCCAACACCCTGACCCGGAATTTCGCCAGATGGCGACGGCCACCAATCCCCGCTCACAATCGAGATTAAGATTACACCGCGCATACACACACGCAGGCAGGCCAGGGGATGATATAAGCGAGAATCTGTCACGGAGTTGCGGCTTAACTTGTTAAAGCAAGCCAACGATCAGGGCTCGGGAGGAGTGGCGTCCATCAAAGTCTTGATGTCGCTAAAATAAGGTAGGGCAGAAGATAAGAGGCGGCCGGACGGCTCCGGCGGCATGATGGCAGCCACCGCCACCATCTTCCGTGGTTGAGCTTCCCAGCAGGCGCGCGGCGGTCGAAGCAGCATGTGGCGGACGTCATGGGCTTTCTGGAAAACTACCAGGAGATCGACCCCGTCACTCTCAACTTGTGCATCCTGATCGCCAGCTACGTCATCCTGCTCCTCGTCTTCCTCATCTCCTGCATCATGTACGACTGCCGCGGCAAGGACCCCACCAAGGAGTACGCGCCTGACCCGCAGCCCACCCAGTCGCCCATCCGCCTGGTGGTCATGCAGAGCTCCCCGGCGCCGGTGGCGCGCTGGGACACCGCCAACATGATCGCCACCTACCATGAGCCCTCGCAGGCAGACTTCCGGGAGAAGAAGAGCACCATGGTTTGAGCCGCCACGGTGCCCCCTGGCCCGGACTCCTCCTCATGACTTTTCGTTTCATCGCTTGCCCAGTTTTGCTTTATGTTGGAACTCATCGAGGTCGAGCGACATGTGTCGGCCTTGTTAAGCGTGCGTGCACGTGAAATCCCGCTCAAGGATCCTCGAGCCAAAGCCGGCAGTCTGCTCCCATGTCAGATGTCACAACTGATAAGGCGCACGCTTGTTTTGACGCACTCTTTCAGCCTCGGGATTACGGTGAGTGAAAACATTCGGAGAAATGTTGCCCAGGTGGGCAATAAAAGCCGCTGAAGAGAGACTTGCTTTAATCAGGAAGGATGTAGCCTTTTCCTTGAGCTCTGTGCTGTTCAGGTCTTTCACCCCTGACGAAGGGCAATGCACCCTTGGATCTTGACGTATCATAAACCAATCCGTTTTTGGACTTTGGAAATGGGTTTGTCATAAATCACTCCAGGGTCACAAATTCACCAAGTGGACCTAAATTTAGTAGTTTGCACTGTTTGGGCAACTGTTTGACTCCATTACCGTATTGACCCGAATATAAGGCGGCCCTTATTATAAGACATCCCCCTCTTTTTCAAGACTCAAGTTTGAAAAAAGACTTTTTGAACACTAAATAAATTCTTATACAGAAAATAATTACAGTACATCTGAAACAAATGATTCTAACAATATATTTGAGAGAAAAAGCATGTTATTTTGCCTCAATCAAATCTTAATATCTGGACATTTAAACATGTAAACTAAAGTGCAATCACATTCGTAAATGAATGGCTTCAGGTTTTTGAAATGTAGATTACATAACTTCTCCTCCACTGCCGGTTAACCTGGCCGATCTTTGAACCACTTTTCTCCAGATTGTCGCTACGTTTCTCCATTTTCAGTTATCTCTTCTATTATTTTCTTCTCTTTTCTTTCTTAGCGCTATTTTTTTACTTTTGTTCTTCGTGCTACCACTATTTTTATTTTTATTCTTCATGACAGGGGTTCACTTTGGCCTGGGGAGTCAAGTTCAGCATTCGCTTCAATGATATCTGGCGCCATCTAGCATCGTGATTGGGTATAATGTCTAGATCCCAAATATAAGACGACCCCCACTTTTTCAGTCTTATTTGAATGCAAAAAACACCGTCTTATATTCGGGCCAATACGGTATTTTGATCTAGGAGGGTCATAAATCAATCGTGAAAATGCATTCTTCTTTTTGCTTTTATACTATCCAGCTGTCGACTCTGGTCTCGAAACCTCATAAATCAATCTGCTCCGGGTTTGGAAGTGTGCTTATCATAAATCACTCAAGGGTCACAAATGGATTTATTGCGTCAGAGGAAATCTACCATTTGGCGTTTTAACAACAGGTAACTGTGACTGTCCACTGATGCCCTGTTTTATGGTTTATAGGTGTCATCTTAGCTAGTTTGATGACTTAATTCCAATTCAGATTGGTTGGGGGGGGGGGGTCATCAGTCTCTCAATGGTCATCAATGCATTGTTTCCCTTGTTTGTTTTACATAAGTGTTTTTCTCTGTTCTGGAGTTTTATGAAGGTTTGACGACTTTATTTGGAAATTTCATGTGTGGGAGATAGGTGGATGGATGAATGGATGGATGGATACTTAATTCATCCAGTGAGGGAAATTGAGTGGTGGTTATGACTCACAGGTAATAAACCTTGCATTTTAATTCTGTTCTGTGGTTTTAAGGCACCTGGGTAGAATGTTATATTATGTATGATGGTTATTAATTGTTCCACCGCTTTTGTCTTTGATTGTTTTGCTCCTATTTTGAGAAGTGGGTGTGGAAGGTGTCATAAATCACTCCGCTTTTTACATAAGTGCTATTGTCTATTCTCTGAGCATGTCATTGTTGTCTTTCGCTGTGTTTTTTTCCAAATCCAGGTTGACTTCCTGATTGGCTGCTGTTCACAGATTAAGTTCCAACATTTGGTTAAGTCTGGTCGGAGCCCTTACGTAATTCTGAGAGTGCTTCTTCAAGTTGGAAGCGCTCCAAAAACAAGAGCAGACACTCTTGTCTCGTTGCTGTCGTCAATCGATTTTCCAGTCGATCAATAAAAACACCACAACCACCAAAAAAGGGAGACGGTCCGATAATATAATTATCGTCATTATCATCACTCAGAGAAAATGAAAAGACTCTGTTCTTTGCACAGATCTTCAAATAACATTTGTCACTCCCAGTTGAAGTTCACTGTACATCTGAGACATCCATAAAAGAGAATCTCTAAACACCCAAATGTTCAAAAACCATATGCTGCACTACCAAAAGTCCATTAGCTGAATGCTAATATGCAATGTGAAATGCCTTGGATTGGTCAACTGATATTAGCATCAAAATGACATTAATTCTAAACCTTCAAACAACTGCAAGAACAACAATCCTCAATAGCATTACTTTTCAAATGTAGATGGTTCTTCTTCTTCCTGTTAATTATGCTGCATCTCTTCCATTAGCGCTCAGTGCTGCCTGACATGTTTTGGCACTGCACTGAAGGCGCGCAACTCCAGTAGCTTCTGACTTGCTTGAATCTCCATCCATTACTTGAACCTCTTCGAACCCAGTACTTCTGCGCTGTAAGGCGGGACGTGCTAACCAGACGACCACCGAGACGTCTTGCACGTATACTTTCAAAAAGAATGCTTAAAAATTTGTGAATCAGAAAATAGCGGAGGAACGCCAGTTATGCTTTATTGTAGTTCGTTTGCTTAACTTTACAATACAGTTAGGGATCTGATAACGCGACTTCAAACGTGTCCCGCATGCCCAGTAATGCTTTTAATGCGTCATATTAGGCTATACTTATTTGTCAGTTGAGAAGGATGAATTGGCAAGCAAGAGATTTTCAGTGGCCAAAAGCAGAGGATTGCGCTTTCACAACACTTATATTTCACTCAGCAGCCACGCTTACGTAATAACCATTAGGGTGCCATCTGGAGAATATCACTTTCAAGTAACAACTGCCATTCAAAATCACACAAATTTAAATAAAAACATCTTTAATATGTCAAAACGTTACAGTCCGAGATGCAATCACTGAGTAACAGTGCGTCAACAGGAAAATATTGTTCCTTACATGTACATACACAGCTGCTCAGGGGTGTGCAGTGACCTTTGAATGTGACAGAGGATCACAACATCCCATGTCATTGTACTCACCTGATGTATTTGGTAGGGAGCAGTGGAAAGTAAAAGTGTGTTTTACCTGATGCGGTTTGCTAAACCGCTTCTGTTGATGGGGATTTGTGGAGAGATTGCTGCTGCTGATGATATTGCTGGAACTGGGCTGATTTGGTCCGAGTGCAGAAGCTACAAAAGAAAATGGGAGAATAGTTGGTTAGGCAAGTATTATATGATTACAAGTACGCACCGGAAATGACTGACTGCGAATAACCTGCTGTACCACTGACAGTTTGGAAACGCCATGTTGAGACAGACACTGATGCAGAATGAAATAATGACAAACTATAATCTGATGCCTATGCCACAATTGGACTTTGCGATATATCTACAAGCCCGATCCAATAACGAGACAGGTTTTGCATGGGTTTTCTGCAGTGATCACGACCATATCTTTAGTTTTCTGGATACCGTGGGACGACTTAATTAAACAGTACAAATGGAGAGAGTAGCAACGACCTTGCTGAGAATAGGTGCAGCAGCAGTTTATCTTGAAAAGAACAGTGCGTCAAGTAGTATATGACATCATCTGCAAGGTCTTGTGACCAAAGGTAGCAAGATAATGATTTAATTATAATTTTAATTGTGTTGATTTTTAAAGGCATTAAAATGGGTTTCACACGCACACACTTATAGAAGGGCCAAAGGATCACTGTGAGCCTCAGTGCCAAAAGGGCCTCTCCCAGGGCACTGATAGTGACAACCCCCACCCCACCACCACCACCCTACTGCACGTGCCTGCAGATTTTAAACCGTTTGAAATTGTAATTGAAAAGCATTTTTCTTAATTCAATTTTGAATGTCTTCTGGCAATCTTAATTTCAATGTAAAACTTGCCTGTCCGTCCGTCTGTCGACCATGCAGCATTTGCATTGTTTCATGCCTGACGAAGGACGCGCTTCCTTTTCCCCAATTGGTCGAAATCTCGGTTTAATCGTTTATTGGCTCAGTCTGCTGTCGATCACGGAACTTGGGTCCCTTACGCAGGCGTATTGCAGCAAAAGGAGGGCGGGCGTGGTCCATTCGAGCAGCCTGGCCGGCCTCCTTCGCTTCCTTGCCGGCTTCAGTTTTTTTCCCCGATGTAATTGGTCGCCTCTCAAGGATCTTTCTACCTCAAAGGCTTAGGCACCGGTGAACACTTGACCCAGAATGTTATTCAGGAAAGACTAAAATGCTGCCTTTGAGCTATTGCGAGAGTTATAGGCAAGGTCGCGTGTAACAGACGAGCTAATGCTAATTCAGTGTTGTGAACGGGACAGCATGACCATTGTTTCATACCTCATTAAAAAAATAAATTAGTCACCTTTTTTTATGCTGTTAAGGACCATAGGACACTGACATGAAGAAGGTGACCAGCTTCCACAGGTGAGTGAGCGATAACTAAACGTCGAGCAGCTTGTCTCGCCTGCCTTCATTCAAATCAAGCCAACGCCAATCGCTTGTGACGTCATTATACGCGACTGAAGGGTTACGAGAAGGCAACCGGAAGTGACTATGGAAACAATTCGAGTAGCGAAAAACATTGAACTGAATTGAGGAGTTTCATTTACATTAACGTTGTGCGCTGCACCTAAAGGTAAAAATAAAAAAAAAAAATTCGTAGGGCCGTCCTAATTGTGGGTTTTAGTATCCGATGCTAATTTCTAAATGTTAGCATTAAGTTAGATGACTGAAGTCGTTTTGCTTTAACAGTTTATTTAAATGCACAATGTTAAGTATTTTATGCCAGTTCTACTGTAACATCACGTTGATCTTTTAAAGAATTCAGGCCCCCAAACCAGTTTGACTTCACCACTTCAAACATGGTAGACAATAGACATCTCATGAATAGACCCACAGAAAAATCTCAAGAAGCCCTGCTTGGAGAGACACACAAAAAGTCTGCTATTTTGGTTCGAACCGGCCATTTGCCTTTGCTTGAAGTCTTTTTAATCTTTCTAAAATTATGCCCCCAACCTAGTTTGATAAAGCAACAAGAAATTTGGGTGGGTCTACTCATGACATGTCTGTCATGAGTAGACCCACAAATAAGTTTCAAGAAGTCAAGCCTGAAATGATAATGAAAGACAGTTTTACTTGAAGTTACAATGTTTTTTTGCCTGGGTTGTTGGGTCCAAAATACATTTAACGTTGCCTGGTGAAAGTCCACACACACGCGCGCACACACACACAAATAAGGTCGTGCATTGTACAGACACTGAGATGATGTGTGTCAAGGTTCATGGCCGCCTCTCTCCTTTATTTTGGGTGAGGTTAAATCAAGTATAAAAACACTGTTTGGTACACCCAACTTTCCCGAATTACATGTATGCTGTGCAGAATATATACAATGTCTTATAAACAGGTTATTTATATGTACTATTTATTGACGGTCATAGATTATATTAAGTGCTACCATACTTTGACTTACGAGTTTCATTTGTTCTGTGACCACATTCATGACTGGAATCAATCGTATCTCAAATCATCTTTCCCCATTGAAATGAATGGAAATGCAATTAATCTATTCCCGCCCCTTCACAATTTTTTTTGTAGTAAATTAGGACCAGCACTGTACAGTATTGTGATTCGTAAAAACACCCAGTGATGACACAACTTAAAATGTAAAGAATGAAAGCATTTTTCCATCGTGTGTGTGTGTGTGTGTATTTAGATTCATGAACAGACGGCCTTCCGCGAACTGTCGCTACCAGCCCACCTGCTATGAGCATGCCGCTAACTGCTACACACACGCAGTGAGTCGCTGTCTCTCCGTCGACATTCGACACCAATGCCTCGTTTATTTCTTGGCCAGCCGGCATCATAACGCCCACCCCAAAAAAAAAAGCTACAAAAAAACAAAACCCAACCATGTTTTAGTAAAAAAAAAAATATTTGTAATTTTTTTATTTGCATTTTTCATTTTTTCTGTTGTGAAATTTAGCAAAAGGTCAAAAATCTCTCTCCATCATCCTTTTTTTCTGTATGCTACACTTTGTTGATAATGTAGTAATTCATCAAGATCCTTTTTTTTTTTATTTAAAAAACAATTTTTAGGAATAATAGGTCCCTAACCCTTAAATGATGAACATTCATTTAAAATAAAGGGTATTTATAATAATGAAAAAAATACAATTTGTTAAAAAGAAATACAATATTACACCCTAGCCTGACTTTGAAACCATATTTTTAACCAAACACTGATTCTACTTTGAAACCCTACTTTAAAAACCCTCAACCTGATTGTAAACCACACTAGCTGGCTTAAATATTTTTTTTCCAGCTGATGCTAAGTTTTGAATAGATTTATCTTGCTTGCGCAGTTCCTGATCGCGCCAGCGCTGGCGGGCACGGCGCTGCTGCACCGGCTGTCGGCCGACGACTGGCACCGCCTGACAGCGTGGGTCTACGGCCTGGGCCTCAGCGCCTTATTCCTCATCTCCACCGTATTCCACGTGGTCACCTGGAAGAGGAGTCACATGAGGTGAGGCAGGGCTGGGGCAGAGCCGCGTCAGGGTGCATGAAAGGGTTCAACTGCTGTCTACCAATGAGCTCATCACTTTTTCATGACCGTTCTGGATTATAAAGGGGTTCTGGAGATCTCGAGAAAAATCTTTGGTCTCTGACCTGCTGAAGTGGGGGTTTGTCAGCGTGGTTGGGGTTTCAAGATAGGCTTTGTGTGTTTTTCAGGGAGGTGGAGCACTGCTTCCACATGTGCGACCGGGTCGTCATCTATGTCTTCATCGCTGCCTCCTACGCGCCCTGGTCAGTGCCCCCCCCCCCACACACACACACACACAGAGTTATAGCCCCTCCCCCTCACGTTGCCTCACCCTCTGTCAGGTTGAACCTACGCGAGTTGGGCCCGGTGGCGTGCCACATGCGCTGGCTGGTGTGGCTAATGGCGGCCGGCGGGATCTTCTACGTCTTCAACTACCACGAAAAGTGAGGCGGCCGAAGGCTCCGTCGCCAAAAGGCGCTGGACCACCGCTCCCACCTGACTCTGTCCCCTTTCTGCTGTGCTTTGCCGGCAGGTACAAGCTGCTGGAGCTGGCTTCATACCTGACCATGGGCTTCCTCCCCGCCTCCGTCGTCGCCTCCATGGTCAGTACGGCTTCAAACTTGGCCTGGGCCTCTGTTGCACGTTAAATTTGTAGGCCTAATCGGGCATTCGAATCAAAGCAATGTCGAGGCTTTGAAATTCGGGTTTTAAAGCAAGGTGAGGATTTCACATTGGCGTTTGTAGTCTGGTTTTGGATTTCATATCAGGGTTCGCAGCCTGTGCCAGACTTTTGAATATGGGTTCCAAGCAAGGCTATACATTTGAAATTCGGGTTTTAAGACAAGTTCAGAGATTCAAATGATGGTTTTGAGTCTGTGTTAGAGCTTTCAGCATGGGTTAGGTTTTCAAATCCCAGCCTCAAGACTGCCTTAGGTAGGGTTTCAAATTAGGGCTTCCAACCTGGAACGGGCTTTGAAGCAAGTGTTTTGGTTAGCATCTGAAAATTTGGGTTCAACGCAAGCTTTAGGGCTTTTAGAGGTCAGGGTTTTTAAACAAAGGCTAGGGTTTTTTTGGGGGGTGGGGGTATTCCAACATAGGATAGGATTTCAAGCAAGTGTTAGGGCTTCAAGTTAGGGTTGCAAAGTGTAGTTTCAAGCCTGGGGTATCATTTTTGGGGTTTCTTTCAAACAGGCTATGGGTTTGAAGGCAGGGTTTGGTTTTAAAAGTTGTATTCGCCGAGCTGTTGCTGCTCCCTTGTGGCAGCTGTCATCATAATCACATTTTGCACCGGTTACGTCACGGCTAATAGTCCTGTGTCTCCTTATATAAGCGATTATCTTCTAAAATGATCATATCTTGCCATGCGGTCGGATGTACTAATACACAAGGGTAGATGCCAAACTTGGCTTTTCATCACAAACATATTCATGAAGGACTGGCAGCCCTCAAAGTATGAGAGGATTTGCAGCAATCTTACCGATGACGACGATGCTCCCGCTTTGTTGTTATGTCAGAACTCGACGGAGGGACTGGAGGAGCTGGCGTGCGGCGGCATTCTCTACTGCGTGGGCGTGCTCTTCTTTAAGAGTGACGGCGTCATTCCCTTTGCGCACGCCATCTGGCACGTGCTGGTGGCGCTGGCGGCGGGCGTTCACTATTACGCCATCTGGAGGTATCTCTACCGATCGCCGCCCGACCGCAATGCGTGCGGCTCCTGAGCACCCTGCCGCGCTACTGCCTCCCAACAAACACAAAACAATCGTTTACCACATTCCTACAAACACCAAATGGCACTTTGACGCCGACTTTTACAAATACTCACAGTCATTCCAGATGCCCGGTGACCAATCGCATGGCGAAGGAAAAAAAAACACATTGATGGATGACCACTCCCATTGCGCTGTGAGCAGGTTGCACTAACCGAGCAAAGGAAAGAAAGAAGAGATTTCCCAGCTCTTTGTTTGTCTGGATATTTCAAAATGGCCACTCCACAGGCGTGGCGAGCAATCGCATGCTGAGAAAAATGTGCATTGATGGACACTCTAACCTTGGGCGGTTAAAAAAAAAAAATTCTGAGCCGAGTTGATGTTTTCCAAATGGCCATTTCAGGGGCCAGCGACCAGTCACAGAGTGAGATAACCATTTTGATTTGTTAGCATATTGTGCTAACTTGTTGCCTGCGGGTAGAAAAAGAAGCAAAAAAAGGCTGATGAATCTTTTATGTTGTGAAAGTGCGGCGCCCCCTGCTGGCGTTTTTTCTGCATTTCAAGAGATTTTCAATTTCTCCCCATTTGAGCATTTGGTCCATATTCTTCGAGTGCACTCCATTGGCCGCACAGAAATTCAGTTATGAAAAATACTACTAGTGTGCCAAGTTGTCTTCTGAGTGAGTGCAAAATGTGTACCAGTACTGGGGGCAATTAACTGCACTCGTAGCATATGGAAGAAATGCTCTAATGGTTTTCTGGAAGTGTTATTTGACAAGTGATCTGTTTTTTGTTTTTTTTGACGTGTGGCGCCACTTCCTGTTTGGGCCAACGCCACTTCCTGTTTGTGTGGTTTTCTTTTTTTGTACGTTCCTGGCCTTCCCGCTGCCGTCTACTCTTTGTGGTGCTACGATCTTCTCTTTCTCTTGCTGTCAATAAAAAGCATATCAACAAGCAGACATCTTTTTGTCATTGATTAACGCACAACTTTTTTTGTTTAAAAAGACAAGTATTGCTGCCACCCCAGAAAAGAAAAAGACAAAAACTTTACAGCGATAAATTTTGTATTGTTAATTTGCTGGAGTGGCGCCCTTTGCTTTCAAACGCGGCTTTTGAGCTGCATGCTAAACTCGCGATACGCCACACATTGGTTACCATGACGACAACTATCTCCATTTCTTCTGCCGGATATTCACGACCATTGGACACACTTCAAAGTCTTAACATTTTCTCTAAAAGCGCCGGGTCTCCTAATAATGCGGAATGCTGTTGTGTGACTTTGATGAGGGGTCCGCTTGACTGACTGATGTTGCGCCGACACGCTTGTGATAGAGAGGAAAGGCGGACGTAACTGAGGACAGCATGCGGACGTTCAAGTTGGAAGGGTGAACATGAAAAGGGACGCTAAAGGCACGCACCTGGTCGGTGTATATGGTACAGTATATATTACGTGCATTGTGCAAAACAGCATCCTGAAAATGGCACCTCCGATGAGATGCGCTTACAAAGCAGTTTAAACTCCAAGCTATCAGTTTCGCACATGATCATGGGAATTGAGCAGCCGAAATCAAGCTCAACTAATCCATTGTGCTTGGTGATTTCGTTATATGCCATTTATCCATCCGGTTCAGGACGACCATGGTACAGTAACATCCGGCAGATTACAAGGAAAAACTGGCCATTTTTCGCTCCTACTGCAGTAAACACAGTAAGGTTCTCCCTTTTCGCATCAAGCCTACAGAATTTGAAATGAAAGCGCCCAAATATTTATATGTGTCTGTCTAGTTGCCGGGCAGAAAATGAGTCTGTTGCTGTGGAAACGCTGTGCGATGTCTGGTCCGTCTCTGTGCTGACGACGTGGATGATGTTACATGGGCAAGGCACAAAAACAGACAAAAGAAAATGATGAAAGTCACGTGGCTTACCACAGTGGCTAGTTTTTTTCACCCTGACTAGTCATGACACAATGCCACCAACAAAAAAAAATTGTTAAGTCTTCAGTGTTTCAAACATGAATAGTGTGACACAATAATACATGTCATCCATACTGCAGTAAAATAATTTTGTACAACACGTAGAGAACCTCTGCCAGATTTTCAAGCAATTTTTTGCGGGGGTATTTTACAGAATTTTGGGGCCACTGATCCCAGAATCTTTTAAAAAACATTTTTATTAACTGATCAACAACTAATTAATGATCAAATGAATGGACAATTTTGATAATTGATTAACTGTCTACAGACCATGTCTAACTTAAAACGGTCCAAATCTGATGAATTAAAAAAAAAAAAAAATTCAGTGCTTGCTAAAGTAATCATTAGTTGCAGACCTGTTATTTTGTTTCTATTACTGCAAATAGAAACATTTGAGTATTCTATAGAGCCTCAAAAATTAATCCACAATTGATTACCAAATTAATTCCTGCACTGTCAATTTGAAATAAAGTTTTGACATCTGATTTTCCGTAATCGTCCTTTTTTTTTTCCATGATTTAGGCCTGTTGTTGCAATACCGCACGACTGTCACCAGAGGGAGTCATAGGAAAAACATACAGCGCGAGGTTTCTATTGTAATCTTTATTAATATTCTGGATTTGTTGTGCCTTTAAAATACATATTCAGTAAATGTAATAGGAAAAATACTGTACAAAACAACAACGTATAGATTTATAGGTTTTATATATAAACATCTCTTGTAACCAATATATCATCTCTGTAAGCGATTGGTTTGGTCTGCCACAAACAAGTCCGCCAACCCCCTGAAAAAAGTAAAAATAAACGCTTTCCTCCTTTTACATTCATGCCACCATCTTGTCGGCCAGACGGGCGGCGGCGCCGGCGATGCAGACACTAAGGGGGAGGATTGGGGCGGGGCTCTACCACACGGGGTCAAAGGTCACGGCTCGGGGGTACATGCTACGTTCAACACAAGCGGGAAAAAAAATTAACTTTTCCCCAAAAAGAAATCAAAGAAATGGGGGTGGGTGAGGGGGGTGTAATCATGCTGGATAAAAAAACACCAAGCGGCAATTGAAATGAGGGCGGAAAAAAACCCAAAACAAACAAAAAAAAAAACGGAGAAAGATTGCGAACGCGTTTTTTTTTTCCGGTGCAGAGCGCAAGGAAGAGGGGAGTTGTCGGCCAATCAAAATGGAGATCAGCTGGTGGTTAAAAACATCAAAAGGTAGTAGTAGAAGAAGGTAAAAAAAAAAGTCATCTGTGGACCACGTCCTCATCGTGATGGCTTTGACGCGGCGGGGATGGAGGGAGCGTAGAAAAAGGGAAAACAATTTGTCAAGCCCCTTTCACCCTATTTAGTTTGACATGTTGCTCGTGTGTGAAAAGTCACCGATACAAAAGAGTTCATGAGATTGTCAACTATTACCATTTTGGTTTTCCAGTAGCGTCAATAGCGCGCTTTCATATTGTGGTCGACGGTCAAAAAAACAAAAGTAGAAGGGACATTTCTGCTTTATGCGGACGACGAATGCGAATAGGAACACGAACGACGAGGGCAACAACAAAGCGCTTCGACTTGTTTCACAAGAAAGCGGCCTGTGGCACAATTCATCGTAATGAATGCTGCAACACTCCAGGAGTTGTCAAAGTTGGAAACTTTTCATGATAATTTAAAAAAAAAACAACCCCAAAACATTCTAAATTGAAGGTGGCTTCCTCGTAAGGAACAGGGAAAAAACAAAACAAAAACATTTTAGTTAAAGTGGCACTCTTTCATTGAAGAGTGCCCCAACATTTAAGTTTTAGAGTTCCAAGTTATGACTTGGTGCATTTTTTGATTTGTGTTGCAAATGAAAAATATGAGTTATGCGCAAGCTTCAACTATGCTGATGCTCCAGCGAATAATCATTTTAAAAAATTAGCCAGTAAGGTATTGCGATGCTCACACGCGGGTGACATCTTTTTTTTTTTCAAGCCTATGGCTACAAATGATGCGAGATTTATGATGCTTTACTTTGTATTAAAAGACCCTCTGGTCATACTTAATTCGAATGAAAAGTTCACAAAGATCCCCCAAAATTGCCCATCTTAACTTCATGTACTTTTCCAGTAACTTGTAAACACTGCCTTGAAAATGTTCACAAATTCACAGACAGTTTGCCGAAATTTATCAGAAAATGTCTACAAATGACTGGAATATTTTCCAGGAAGCTTCCGAAATTTTTAATATATATATATATATATATATATATATATAACAGAAATCAACCAGGAATTCTCCAGAAATGCCAGAAATTTCACTCCATTCCCAGTTAATTCTTGTGGCGGGTTACAAATTTTAGAATATTTCCCAGATGGCTCTCCTTAAATTCTCATAGAAATTGACCAAATATTTAACAGGCACGCACAGGCAAATTTTCAGACATGTCCCATGCATTTTCAAGAAATTCATCAGAAAATTCGCTAAAAAATGACAGAACATTTTCAGGAATTTTTCAGTCAATTTTTCCAGAAATGTACTGAATAATTTCCAGAAATGCGCTGGAATTTTCTCCGAAATTTACCAGAAGATTTTGCAAAAAAAAAAAAAAACCCCAAATTAAAACAGAACCTGTTCTATTCTTTTGCAACCCTGAGGGCAGTAAGATGAGGACTTTTCAAATACGGAATGCTTGACTGCGTTGCGTGTGACCTTTACTGACTGTGCGCTACACGGAAAGTGTGAAAGGGGCTTGAGAGTGTGTGTGTGTGTGTGTGTGTGTGTGTGTGTGTGTGTGTGTGTGTGTGTGTGTGTGTGAGAGAGAGAGAGAAGGGTGATGACGACATAGTCCTTAAAGGGGCGGTGTGCGGTGGGTAGGGTTGAGGGGGCGGACTCACAGTGGCCCGTGCCTGGCCTGGTACTTGGCCACGACGTTCTTGCAGCGGCCGAGCTCCTTGCGCAGGTCGGCCACCTCCAGGCGCAAGGCAGCGTTCTCCTTCTCCAGAAAGCCCGCCCGAATGGCGATCTGGTTCTCCTTCAGCCGCCGCGCGTCCCGCGACCGCTTGGCTGCCACGTTGTTCTTTCTGCGCCTCGCCCAGTACTTGTCGTCCTGCAAGGCGGACGCCAAACACCCAAACAGCACAGCGTTAAAAGAATATATTTTTTGTCAAAAATTTGGTTTTAAATCCTGTTTTCATATTATGAAGAGCTGTGTGTTGAATTTTTAGGGGAAACAAAATGAATGAATTCAATTTTGGAATAAACCAGTGTGGTCATGCGGCGCTTTGTGAGCGTGGCGCGGACCTTGAGGTCGTCGGGGATGAAGACCTTGCGGGCCTTCTTGATCATGGGCTGCGGCTTGAGCTCCTCGGGTGAGAACTTGTGCTTGCGCGGGTCGAAGACGGCCCCGCCCGGCACGCTGGACAGCGCCAGGTCGGCCGGGTCGGGCTCGTAGCTCAGCGCCACCTGGATGGACTCTGGGTCGATGGGGCTGGGCGTGTCGCGCGACGCTAAGGGTAACAAAAAACAAGCACGGCATTATTTTTTGGGGGGGCCGCGTCGCCTTTGCTTTCCCCCCAAGCAGTTTTTGCTTTTCGTTCTTTGGGCCTTGCCAGGCAACGGTTGCTTGCATGTGCGGGTGTGCGCGCGTGTATCTTTGTGTTTGGTGTGTATGTTGGCCAGCTAGTATTGACAATTTAAGCTTCTTACAGGTGCTAAAAACAGATGCCGTCGTGCCCATTAGCAACAAGGCAAACAGGCTCAAAGCATCCAATAGGCCAGATAGCGACAGCCAAACATGAAGTAGGCGAGCGTAGCAGTCGTCTGAACTGTCATCTTCATATCAGCACCGCCGCTGAGCTAGCAAGACGTGGCTAACGATAAGCTTGCCTGTACGCGTGGTTGAACTTTGACCCCCAAACACGAGGCGCTGACCGACGTGCGAGGGTCAAAGTGCGCGGGCTGAGCTAATCGCAGTTTAGCCTGAGAGTGACCAAGCTTTTTTTTCCCCCGATGTCCTACTTCAACGACAACAACAAGGAAGTCATTTCAATGTTTGGTTTGGCAGGGCTAATCTATAGCAAGACGGAATTTGTGGTGTCATTTTGTCAGCATGCTCGACTTTTCCTGCCGTCATGGCTTTCAAGTCCACCTTGCTAGATTGGAGACGACGCTGGTCACGCTACAGACGCCAATCCAGCCTGGAAAGTCATGTGACGACAGGGATGCAGCAGCTTACTTATGCCAATGCCATCTCAGTCGTCATGACGACCCTAACGAAATCGTCTACCACCTGCCAGACGCACCAACACTGTCAATTCCTTGCCAGAAGTACTCTACAAATGTAATCTGCTTTATACACACACACACACACACACACACACACACACACTCATGTTCAACACACATAAATGCACACACGTCAAACACACGCGTATGTAAAATGTGTGCACACGCACGATTAGGGACGGGTGAGTACCAACCAATACCAGGTATTTTAATCAATTTATGGCCTTGTTTTGAAGTATCAATTACTCGCGAAGGCCGCCATTACCATCTGCCGATACTCAAAAAAGCCAAAACAAAAATCTGACATGGAATAAGTCCTCCTCTGCAGTATTTGGCACGATTCTGCGATAGATTGACAGACTGGCGAATCATCAGGTGTTTCAAAAAGAAAAGTTTCTCTGTTCACAATTTTTTCACTCTCTGTTCACAAAAAAAGGAGCCATATCAAAAGACGGATCTTGTTGTGGCATCGGGCTGCAAAATAAGTCATTTCAAACCTCCCTCCACACGTTGAACATGCACACACGCACGCACACACATATACACACACACACACACACACACACACACACACACACACACACACACACACACACACACACACACACACACACACCGCACATCAGTATGATCTTGACCAATGCTGTGTTGTGTCCGG
>CAAKHF010024254.1:77314-123129 GCA_901007745.1 Hippocampus kuda | reverse complement strand
TATAAGTGGAACCGAAGTCATCATCATGCGCTCGGATCTTAAGTTCTATGTTAAAAAAATAGCTTCTTTGATATATATATATATACATACATATATACATAATATGTGTGTGTTTGTGTGTGTGTGGGGCAGATTTCCTTCCAGTAATCTTAACCGTTTGGTCAAAAGGGGGTGGAGGGGCTGAGCCCGGCCCAGTCACACCATCCTCGTGCAGCCATTTAGAGAGTTATTTGTGAACAATGCCTCGTCTTACAGGCTGTTCTCTTCCAATATTTATACACAGTCCAGGACACGCGAGAAGGAAATCCTCCCGGAGAGGAACCGGTACTACTGTACGCCACGGTAAAAAGAAAAGCCCCTCAAGTCAACAACGTTTCCCGGCTTTTTCCTCGCCTCGCAAGGCAGAGGAGGAGGGAGAGCGTTAAAAATAAAACTCTTTATCAAACTTGCGATCTTCAACGAAACACCACAAGTGCTCTGTTGTAAACATCATCTCCAAACATGTTACCACCTCTCAGAAGCTTTGTTTGTCAGCGGGATCACACCACAATGACCTCAGCGCTTTTCCAAGAAACTTTGTCCAGGGGTGTGGCACGAGACCGTTGAAGCGCACATTCAGTGGTTTGGTGTGGAGCCAGCATTTGTTTTGACACTTTACATTCATTCCTCTGTACAGTTGCAACATCTCATCCAGTATCATTCCTGCTGCCTTTTGTGCACATTCACATCTGGATATGTACTGCTGGCATTTATTAGGGCCTGACTGATTAATGGTATGATTAACCGCTGATGATATATTTTTTTTAATCAACAAAAAATGATCCCCCACCATTACCAAATAAGACAAAAATAATGACATTCAAACATCCCAGGCCTTCGTATTTATTATTTATGTCGACCTGACATTCACACATGCAAATAGAGTATTTAGTACCCATGTGCGGATGCCAAACAACATCGCTGACTATTGCTGCTGCTTTTGGTGCTCATTCACATCCGCGCAGATTGTACAATATCCATGGCCAGCCAAGACTCGCATCTGGAGTCCATCTTTGTTCTTCCTGATGCATCAGGGAGGCTCTAATGAACGCACGACTTCAAGACGCGGTCAACAAGGGTCTGACCCCCGACGCATGGCCGTCACCCATTCCCAATGAGCTTTCGGCCCGTGTGGCCGCAAGCTGGGACAACGACACGAGTTGCACCTACCACACGTCGCCCCGAAATCCTCCCGGTGGAGCCGCGTGGCGTGCGCCTTAAATGAATAAGCGCATCCATTCAAGGCGGCCTTTCCGCGTAGCTGCTGTCGCTGCATCATGCTGACGCGGCTCTCGTTGTTGCCTCCGAGCAGTCCTGTGACAGCACGAGGCCTTCGTCTGCGGGATAATAAACAAAGCCTTCATAGTCTTCACGGTCAACGTGAGTCCAAGCGCTGCGATTGAAAAGGCCACAGCCGTCCCGAACGTCACTTTTATGTACACACTTACGCTTGATACACTCTATTGCGCTTCGTTAATATCAGGCGGATTTTTAAGCAAGCGTTTTTTTATGGGTTTATAGCATGCAAGCAGGTCTTGTCTAAAATGCTTCAATTTAGCTTAATTTTTATAGTTTTAGTATTAGTTTTAGTGTTTTTAAATGCTTCAATTTAGCTTAATTTTTGTAGTTTTAGTATTAGTTGTAGTTTTTTTTTAATGCTTCAATTTAGCTTAATTTTTGTAGTTTTAGTATTCGTTTTAGTTTTTTTTTAAATGCTTCAATTTAGCTTAAATTTTTTTATAGTTTTAGTGTTCATTTTAGTTTTTTTAAATGCTGTAAAAGATGAAAAAAAAAGATGAAAACAAAGGACCAAATTCAGCAAAATCACATTTTATCATCTGCGTCACAACTTAGACCTGCTTTCGGCAACCGATGTCTCATATGAGCCACCAAATTGTCAGGTGTGCCGGGGGCGTGTCAAAGAAACTTTTAATTGGGTAAAAAAAAAAAAGTGGAATATGTATAAATATAAAACAAACAACTGGAGAATACATGCAGCGGTCATCATTTCAAGTGGAAGATACTTTTTTTTCTTTTTTTGAGTCCTTTGAGACAACTAAATGATGCAAAACGCTGAACATGCTGACCCACTGAATAACGTTCACGTTTGGCACACTGTGTCACTGGAGAGCATTCAAAGTGAATTTGTTTCCATCAACAGGGGTAATCCGCAGTTAAAGTGAAACCTCGGTGTCCCAGTGGTGTTCTCCGTGCCCCAGGGACCCCGCCTTGCCCTTGCACGCTCCACGCCAAAGCATTAATTAATGGTCCCCAAAAAGGGACACCGTGTGATCACAAAGGTAAATCCAACACTGGTGTAGTAGTGCCACACAAGTGTTACATAAATTTCCTGACAATCTTTAGCCACGTTTGGAGGTCCAACAAGTTAGTCAAGCCGGTGAATTTTAGAGCAATCCAGCAGAATGTTTGGCAAAGGCAAATAAACGGTTATTTGAGGGGAGGAGTCAAATGACGAAGGGCTTTCGCCCAAGTGTCAAAGTGCCGTAATTTACCAGGATGTAGTTTGGAGGTGGTAAACATCCAGATGTATTTTGTGAAATTCATGTCTTCGCATTTTTGTATGTATTTTCAAAAATACTCTATTACGTACTGAATGAATTTGACGCATTTGAACTTTTTTGGTCAATGAATCTTGCAAGCATCCCCAAACACAGTGTCTTCGGTGATTTGACAGCCGTGCAAACATCACACGGGTCCCATTCAACATATACTGTCCGTACAGGCTTCATCCGTGTCTGCGAAACATGCTCGACTGCGGGCCATTTACAGTCAGTGCAGCTGTTGCACTCGATTTGTTACTGCCACTGACTTACTGAATTTGCAGCGATTCGCCCCCAAAGTACACACGGGAGAACATTTAATTAAGTGGCTGAAGTTGTAAAGAACACAAAAGTTTCTCTCCACGCGGCACATTCTTTAGATAAGCGTCTCTTTGTTTGGCCAATGTTGTCAATCGCACATGACATCGCTTTGTTTGCTATTACTACAACTACAGTGGTAACACTTTTTACAGATTAACTTCGTTAATATCAAATTAATTCATCCATTCCACCACCCCCCCCCCTCTCAAACGCAACAACATTGAGACAAATGAAATGAATACATAAAGAATTGATATTCCATATTATCTTCATGGTGAGGCGGGGGCTGCAAATCGCGAAAACCTGCAAAAACTGGGTGTGACCCAAAACCTTTGAAAGACAAATCAAAAATGGTGGCCAGTTTCCCCCCCCAAAATCAGCAAATATGTGGAGTTGCAAATGCCGAACCAAAAATAACTGGGGATTTACTTTACATGAATAAAAATCTTCTTTCATTTAGTATTCTGTCTTTTGTTAAATCAGTAAACGATATTGAATGAATTTGTAATTCAATAACAACACAGCTTTTGTAAAAGTGCTGAGTCAATAAAGATGTCTTGTATTGTTGTTCATAAACCAAAGTTAGGCGGGATAGGCTGCAGCTTGCGCATGTCCCAAGTGAGGTCAAGCGATGTGGAAAACAGATAGTAAGGAAGGTCCACTGTACAGCTAAAATAAATAAAGCACCCCCCCCCACACACACACACACACAATTCTTAATTAGCTAGGACACAGTTGTACTGTTAGCACGTACAAAATATGCCAATACAAGCCCTAAATTTGCTTCGGGTGTTTTAAATTCACAACACAAACACTTGAATGTTTGTTTTGAATCCCCGATTCATCCACAAACATCCCAAGTGGACAAGCACGGAAGATAAAAGCGTTCTATACAGCAGACAAAACAACGACAAGCCGGCAACATCCTGCGCGAGCATGAAACGGCCACGCACTTCCTGTTCAGACATGCTCAAGTCTCCCGCGACTCTTCATACAAAACCGTGTCGCGCTCGTGTCATTCCCTCCTGCGTTTTCTTAAAGTGTCAGCACAGCACACAGATTAACGCGCAGTCACACTCACACACACAGACGCACACACAAA
This sequence comes from Hippocampus kuda, assembly GCA_901007745.1. Lineage (NCBI taxonomy): Eukaryota > Metazoa > Chordata > Actinopteri > Syngnathiformes > Syngnathidae > Hippocampus > Hippocampus kuda. The sequence goes on along the minus strand of CAAKHF010024254.1, from coordinate 119,106 downwards.
GGCGATAACGCTCTTTCCCCGCTGTTTCAACATTTGCGCTTTCCTTTTGCTTTTGTGCCTTATCATCGTGTGCCAGGGGAGCGACGGCCTTGTGAATAGTGCGCGGCCTTCTCATCAACGGTTTAATTGCTTGTATTTCGATAAGAAATAATCAAAGTCGCGTCCGAGGTGAGGTTTGAAGGGCGAGTGACACGCGAGCCTCGGTGACGTCGTAGGGGAGCGTCATCGCGTCGTCACGGAACCATGTCATCGTTGGTTCAGCGATACAGCGGGGGGTTTTTTCAACAATTATTTTATTGAGCAATTAATCTGTCCATTTTTTAAACTGGATAAAATGGAATGTTAATTTCCATCACTGCATTAAAAAAATGAAGACATTATTTCAAATTGACAGAGCAATTAAATCATGATTGAGTTACAGGACCCCTTCGCTTTAACACGGTTCATCTTTCACGGCTTCACTGTTTCACGGATTTTGTTCGTGCACTTTTTTTAACAGCACATTGTGTTCTGCATCCTGATTGGCCAATGGACTGTCGACTAATGTCAACAGTCTCATTGCTGTACAGCTTTCCAAAATTTCTCCATGACAAAATCCACAATGTCGACAAAACCTTCTGTCCAGTATTTATAAAACCAGGTCGATTGTAAGAAAATGTTCATATATATATATATTTTTAAAAAATGCTTGGGCCTGAAAAAAAGTTTCATCTTTGGTTTCATTCAGTACAATCTTGTATACGTCATAATTGTAAAAAAAAAATTAAATAAATTGACTACTTCATGGATTTGCCTTATCACGGGTTCTTTTTGGATCATAACCCCAGCGATAATCGAGGGATTTCTGTCCTGGTTTCATCCATAACATGTCAGAAAATAAATAATTTCCAAAGAAAAAGCAGATTTGCATGTGTCTTATCTTGATTAAACTCACAGATAATCAAATCTGTGAAACAAAATCAGAGGATTTGGATAATTTTCAGTTAAACAAGGTGTCCATACAATGAACTGGTTATCAAAATATTTGAGAAGTTTGACACTTGATGAGCTGTCCTTAAATCGTTTCACCACTACTTGGCTAATAGGTTTATGACGTGCCCACGATTGCGATCCACCATGGAATGGATGATCTAAACATGACAATATGACTATATTTCCAGCTTGTTATTGCGGTTGTAAATGTTTGCAAAATGGAGGAAGCCGAACTGTGATCATAGCATTGACCTACAGCCACATTAGCTTGTTTATATCCTCTAATAGGGAACATGCCTTTGTTTTGATTGCAGGACTGCGTGACGAGGCGCTCTGTGTCATAACAGCCAAAAGTGCACAAACAACTGCCTCCTACGCTGACGGACGTGGAAGAGGAGGACCTCACAAGAGCAGAGGAAGGAGGAAGCGGACGGGATGAAGAGCAAGAAACTTCTTCTCAAAGAAAGACGTTTGCAGTTTCACATGCTAACTGTTGTTGCATCACAGCATATCACAGCAATTCCCTGGTATGCATAAGCGGCCCGAAGCGACATAAGGAAGGACGTCAGGCCACGACATGGTCGCTTTGCCATTCGTAATCTTAGTTCTTTAAATTTCAGCGTATGAATTTGTTTGTGCGGGTATTTTATTGACTACTGTCAAACTAAACATAAAACAAAGAAGTACATGTTGTGTATTTGATATATTCACGTCATATAACTTTGCTCAATGCTAACACATAATGGAAAAGACCATAGAAGAGCTAAGAATTAGCAAGTATGTGGTGACATTATAACGCTTTCGCAATTTGGTTATTTGAACACCATTCGACAAACTAGATGGCAACGGATAGTTGAACGCATGTAAACAGACAATACCCATACTCACAGGAAGATGTTCTTTCTCACCTCCGAAAAAAAACTATTATTGCAGTTTACTAGGTCACAGAGTCATGTGTCTGCATGACTGTATCACACTGTGGCGAAGAAGTCAAATTTCAAAATTTAGATTTAAATTATGTTACTATTTCAAAATTAGTTAATTTAAATTATATATATATATATATATATATATATATATATATATATATATATATATATATATATATATATATATTGGGAATTCACTTTGTGAATATAAATTATATTTAAGAGCTATATATATAGATTTTTTTTCAGCGCAATATATATATATATATATATATATATATATATATATATATATATATATATATATATATATATATATATATATATATATATATATATATATATATATAATCTTGGAGTGTTTGGGCCCAGTTGTCCAGAATAAGCTTTAGACTTAAAGAAAAATAATAATCACGTCAAATGTAGACAGACAGCCCTTCATCGCAGAAATGTCTCAAAGGGCTTCAAATGATCACCGTTGACAAATATTAATGACATCCCCTGATCGTCATCCCCAGTAGGGTAAGAAATAACTCCAAAAACCCGATCTGGGAAAAAACAACAAGAAACCTTGAGAAGGGGTCGCAGATAGGGAACCCCCATACAAGGATGACGAGGCTGCAACAGATGCAAGAGTCATACTACAATTTCAACTATTATTTTTAATGTGATAATTTTTTTCAATAATGATATTCTTTGGTGTTTTATTTTTATATATGACAGTATTTATATGTATTGGTAAAAAAAACATTTAATTCTGCCTCCCACCCCATTTCATTTTATATTCCTCCCTTTCCTCCGCCCATTTCTGTGTACTGTATCACATACACTTTGATCACTTACTGTGGTGTCTGTCAACGATGTCCTGGGTCAGAGGTGAGAAGAGCGTACACAGGTGACCTGCATCCCGATGCCCGCCGCCACGGGTAGAAAGTGTGCCGCGTCGCGGTCATCGAACATGACCGAATGTGACCTGGGGGATTCAGAAAGTGTGTCTTGTAAATACTGTGAATGGTTTAGTATAAAATAGCAATGATTTGTTGTAGTGTGCTGCCTGGAGAAGATTTGCTATTAGGAAGGCAGCGTTAGGTTAGAAAAACATGACGACCGCTCACGCTCTGTCGTTGTCTCACTGTTTGGATTAAAAAATAAATAAATAAAATACAATGACGTTGGTGGTTTGGTGAGCCGCGGCATAGGCAAAAGGTCATGAGCGTTTACCTGCCACATGTCGTTCGCCAGCGGCCTGCTTTGGACTGTTCACTGCTGCTCAGGCAAATTTGTTTTAAAAAAAAAAAAAATTAATGGAAATGCAAAGAAATGAACTGGTTTTATAAAAAGCAGGAACTGTACGCGCTGTAATATTCATGTTGGATGTGTGCATTGGGGGGCGTGGCCGAGTAACACGAGGAGCTGGAGTCAGACTGGTCGATAAGACAACAAGTGAGTATCTGGGAAGTGAATAATTATTTCAAAACTTTAAGGAAAAAAAAAGTTGAACAAATATGACGCCACTCTTGACAATCGAAGTGGTAGGTAGACTTAATGAGCAAAGCGATTCCAAAGTGAGCACGCGAGCCCAACTTTGTCCACGCCTGCTTTCAACTCTTGCCTGTAGAAATCGTTCAGGTCTTATGACGAGAACAGTTTGTCTCACGGGAAATATTTTGAAGTTGTGTATCATGTTTGACTTTGGCACACACTGACATTCCCCTCCACCCACTTTCATACAATGAATTCCTCTTTCTACTTTGTCTCATCATCATTTTTTTTTTAACCCGGGTAGCCTGGGAACAAAGCTAATCCTCCTAGTGTATGGAGGGAGGGGGGCCGAGGGGGGGGGGGATACAATGCCGGTCTGTGCGTTTGGGGCGGTGCGGACCTCCTCCTGAGGGAGACGTTGTCAGTGTGTGGTCCTTCGAGGTTCTGTGAGAGTCGGTCCCGGGTGGGGCTCTCCTCCGTGGAGAAAAATGTCTTCTTGCTCAGGTTACTTCACGTACAATTGATTATTCGATATATAGAACAGGAAGACAAATTGTTATGATTATTATACAATGGTAGATTTACAACTTACTCTCAAAAAACTTGTCTGAAATCATCTTTCTCCATTGGAATTAATGGAACTAATACATTCCAGCGCCCCCTTCCCCCCCCAAAAAAACCCACTTGCTTTTATTTGAAAATTATTCTTCTACAGTGTTTTACTGTTTAAAAAATATACCGTAAATTATTCAGAATTCACATACTGTTGATTTGATGATGGAAAAGAAGAACGAACACCAGTTAAAGTAATTTGTCCTTTTTTTTTTTTTTTTTTTGCGGAGGATAAAGAATATCTTCCCGTGAGTATCGTATTCCCCGGTTGGATATGTTACTACCGTTTTCGTTCCAAGTACAACTTGTTTAAATGTTTACCGAAACATCGACGCTAGCTTTGTTAGCCTGTCTGAAGATGAATGAATGCCATTGTCAATTACGGTCGATTATTTCTTTACATCGGACAGGTGTGTATTTTGCCACGCTCAGATAAACAGCTGACGCGAGAGATGGCGAGCGTTACGTCAATCCGGGCGTTGCGGGCGTCCTGCTTGGAAGGATTAGGATCAGCGAGTGCAGCAGATGGGATCAGGGAGTCCAGTCCAGGCGGAGTTCCATTTTCACCTTGGAATTCCTACAGGGGGAAAAAAAACGCACACGGCGTTCCTCACTATGTCCAGTGGAGAGAGATGGGAGAGGGTTTGTTTATGTATATCGTGTTTATTTTGCAGTACCCCTACGAGGGCGAGGCCTCACAATGGCGTGATACGTACAAGCAGGGAGCATCTCAGTGTATCGAAGTAGGGTGGGGTTGTTCTCCCGGTGAACTTGCGGCTTGCCTGTAGATTGGCTTCAGGAGCTTTATGATTCCAATTATATGATGATTATAAATTTCAAACTCATTCAACTAGGACATTTAAGGTGCGTCAACAGCAAACATGATATGATGAGTGTCAAAGTATTGTATGAGAATAAGACCTGAAAGTCACCCTTAATGGCTGCTTTGAATCAAAATGGCCAATTGCCTGTTCAGTGTTCGTCCTCGAAACTTTTGCGTGGGATTTGTTATGATCGACGTCTGATCGATGGTCACCAAAGATGTGCATGTTTCCCTCAGGGGGCGTTGCTAAATCATTTTTTCTTTTTTTTTTTTAACCGCAAAAAAAAAAAAAAAGGAAACATCTGCTCCCAATGCCGCATAAAAGTCGACATCTTCAAGCGACAACAAGCTGTTGTGTGCGCAGCCGAAATCTCCGCCTACACGCACCTACAACAGCGGCTGTCTGTATTGTCATTAACATGGCAAAAAATGTTTCCCTGTATCATCTCTTTTGCATCAAAAAAAGGGGGGGGGGGGGAGTCACAAAGCTTTGCGACTACAATTTTCACTTGTGATTGGCTGTGATTGGCTGCTGACCAAAATGGATGGATCGATAAATTAACGTTAAGATCTACCTTCACCTGTTGGCCTGGAGAAATGACATCCCTTAGCGACTTGTCAAAAAGTGATTGGCTGTGCAGGTGTAGCTCATGCCCCTTAAATGATTCAGGTTTGGCTTGGTGCTCGCTCTCCTCCGGCTGAGCTTGTTCCCGTTCTCTTCCCGGGGTCTGCGCCTCCTCCTGGGCCTTACACCGTCTGAAGTCACCGGTCTTCTGGAGGAAGAGGAGCAAGCACAGTGGGGCTCACCAGATGGAATCGTCTTCATCACAACAACTTATGTTGACGGCCTGAGCGGGTTGACTGTAGTTCACTGACCAGCTGCTGTTGCAACGATGTCCTGAAAATACATTTTTAACTTTAAAATGCTGACTCAGCAAGGGTGAAAAAAAAAAGTCATACACCTTCATATTTACTTCAGAAGTTCCAGCTTGGTGCTAATGCGAAGCACGGTGACTTTGGATGAGCTCAGTTTATGATTCAACATCTCCACCTCCTGGCCAACAGTTGTAACCAGCTCTTCTGTTCTAACAGGACAGCCTTGAATGCAGTGGATGTAAAAAATCTGCATCACCCTGTTCAAATGCCAGGTTTCTGTGATCTAAAAAATACCAAGATAAATATTGCAACCATTAACATGACCTACAGCCTGTTCAACGATTGAAATATCAATTGTCAATTATCAAGCGCTTTCCATTATGGAAACTCCATTTATGGCGTCGTCATCGTTATCATCTTTTACGATCTTCCTAAATATAGTTAATTAAATATAATATTTTGTGTGTGTGTGCTATTTTTAATCGAAAGACAATAACATCAATAAACGGTTAAGTAAAACTATAGCCGGCGCTTTTTAAATAATCTTCTTTTGGGGTTTAGTGACGACTCGTTTCAATGCATTCACAAAGTATACTGCCGTCCTGTGGTGGAAACTGGAATGACGTGAACTGTATCAACGTGAACTGTATCAACGTGGGTTACTGTATTTGTGACTTCAGTAAAAGACATGATGATTATTATTATCATTGTCACTGTAACATCGCAATTTTGTGCCAGGAAGTAGAACTACGCTCATGTTCAAGTTACTCTTAAAAAAAGGAAAGAAACCCATCAGATAATAATATTTTATTGTCATCCGCTGCGATGCATCATGGGTATTGTAAATTTCCAACTGAGGAGCAGTTGTTTATCTCGTCCGGGCGATCCCTTCCACGAGTAACGTCTACGAGGTTTTTATTGCAGTACTTAAAGTTTTAACGATGCACGTGCGTTCCCGAGTGTTTACACGCGACGGTGCTTTCTTATCTGAGGTAAATAACTGAACCTTTTTTGTACTTTGACAACCTTTGATAGTTTGTGTATAATGGAGATATACTGTATTTTATAATTTTGGATTTGTTCACGCTGCCTCCTCCTCCAATAATCCAAGTGTTATTATGTGGTTTAAAAAAAAAAGTATTTGGATGATGTTTGGGGGAGGTGGCCGTCCAGTGATACATGACACCCAGCAGGTGTGGCTTGCTTGCGGTCTGAAGAGCTGCTCCAGCCCCCCCCAAACACACATACACGTACACACACTGGCGTGTTTTTGCATGAATCACGGTGCTCTAAAAGCATGTTCTTTTCCAGGATGAGGGACCATGGAGGACTGGACAAGACCCTGGTGAAAGAGCTGAAGTCCTGCTGTGCACAGGAGGGCAACTTCCTTCCCAGCAAATCTGGTTTGAAGATGATGGAGTCCTCTGAAGTAAGCCACTGACTGACCCATTTTTTGCTCTATTTGTTGTTTGACCTCCTTAAAAATACAAATATAACCTTCAATATTCAGAGTGCTGTGTCGGCCAAATGCAGAGACACCAGAGTCGAGGAGCTGTGGGGTCTGACCAGCTTCTTCGGCTACAGCACTCAAACGTTTGTCCGAGCCGTCAATCTGTTCGATCGATATCTCACCCTTACAAAGGTAAGACAGTTAACAATCCCACAGGAAATAAAGGGGGCACAAATAATCCATCCCCGGGTCAAACTGGTCCATTGCAAACCCTTCAAGGCTATGTTTAAGTCACATTTTTCAATGGCATACATGTGGGAAAAGAAGCTAACCCCAGCCAATGTTTATTTATTTTTTCAGAAGTTTTGGAAACATAATAGCGTATCGGGATCATTCTGTCAGCATTGCTCAATCATTATATATTTTACAAGCAATATTTTAAGACAACATAACATTTTGAGCTGCCTTACAAATGGGAAAAAGGAAGTTATGCACGGTTAATATTTAAACAGGAACGATTTGAAACATAATTGATCAGCTCCTGAGTCAAACTGTGGCTCTCCAAAACCTCTGTAAAATGTACAAAGGATGTTCCAAGTCTTTTTTTTTTTTTTTTTTTTACAATTTTAATGAAAAAAAAGTTTGAAAAAGGGGGAAAGGTTTAAAAAAAAAAGCTTACAACTCTTAATATTTCAATGGAAAGTTACGGATATAAAAATAATCCATGTCCTCAATATCTTAATTAACTGTACAGGAGGATGTAATTCTTAGCTCCCATTCACATGTAAAGAATAAGTGAACCGCTAATGCTAGCGTCTATGTACACTTGAGGAACAAGATAGAATAAATAAAATAAAAAAAAAGTAAGTAATATAGACTTTTGTACAGCTGTGTGATCTGGAATGGATTCTGCATCCAAATATAAAGACATTTTAAAACTGATTTTAAGAATGTCCATATGTATTTATCCACCCATCCATTTTCCAATCCACTTTATCCTCCCATCCCTTACCTGAGCCACTTATCCTCACAAAGGTCGTGGGCGTGCTGGAGCCCATCCCAGCTACAGTATCTTCGGACAATAGGCGGGGTCCACCCTGAGCTGGTTGCCAGCCAATCGGAGGGCTCAAAATAAGCAAACAACCATTCACGCTCACATGGACATGCTAATAATAACAACGATGAGAATACAGCACAATAAAATACACAAATTCAATTAAAAAAAAGTTTTAAATGGTGTTTGTGACATACAGAATTAATTGAAGGTTAAAATATTTGTAAAAATGCTTATGAACTTAAAAACAAATCATTAAAAAAAATAAATAATAATCATGAACACATTTGCATTCAAACCAATACAATGCAACTTTATTTTTGGAGCGCATTTCATAACAGCTGTTACATGACATGACTGTTACATGTACGGCAGAAAACAATAGAACAGTGTCAGTAACAATTAATTCTTTATGAATTAATGTAATTGATGATTAAATGATTAATACTAACAATCAATTTTTAAAAAATGCTAATTAAATAATAGAGCTTTTAGCACAGTATGTGTGACGTGAGTTGCGGGTCCAAATATTAGGAAAAGTTCTGTCCATCAACAACAACACGAGTTCTTCTCCTGGCAAGTCTGGTCTTCCAGGAAGTAGGTTACGACACAACTCCAAGAAAGTTAACACGGACGCGCAAGAAAATCAGAGTTATCTGCTGCAGAGAGGCGGGTTAGAGAAATTCTGAGTCAGTCACCGTGGTAATAGCCTCTATTACCCAAACCTGTTCACAAGCAGGTTTTGAATGCCCAACCTGACTTTCTACTGCTCTAAAAATCCCTCTGTGATCCCAACCCCATATTGAGGCACTGCTAGGGCTGCAACTGACGATTATTTGAATAAGCCATGAGTCAAATATTTTTCAATGAATCAGATTTTTTTTAAAATGATTTCTATCCCTTGATTCACGAACATGACATCATTTCAAATGGTCTTTGCACAAAATGCACAAACCGAAACGGATTGTGTGTATACCGGCCTTATTTTAAGGTCTCAGGTACTCCTGAAGGCTGTCGATACCAGCCACTGATACTTTCCGATGGCAAAAACAAATCTTATTTTTAAGTCCTCCTGGGCAGTAGTTGGCGCTATAACTGCGGCAGTTTGACATTATTCAGAAAATATCATCAGAAAAGAAGATCCTTTTTTCTCAATGTTTGGACCATGGCTTAGGTAAAATTGGTCCGCACAAAAAAAAAAAAAAAAGAGGACGAATATACCCATCCCAAATTGCAATTTTACCGCAATTTAGTCATTTTTTTCAAAGGATAAAGAATATATGACTGTGATTATTGCTATTTTTTTTTTGTCAGTCTAGTTGTTGCTCCGCTGTGTGTGTTCAATGATCTGTTGCCTAAAGGTTTGTAACTAGGACTTGACCTGAACGATTAATCGGCCAGCTGATTTAATTGGCTGATATTTGCGCCTTTCAAATGGTCAAAAATCGAACCCCCCTCACCCTCCAAAATTCAGATTTTTCTCTCCATTGTAAAGTTAAATACTTTAGGACAAAGTATTGTAAAGCTGTCAAATGTTCTGCCGATAATTGAATACCTTTATTTTTGTCAGCATTGAGTGGACAAAAAGAGTATAAAAAATAATTTATATTTTGAACTACTCGATTAATCGGCAATCCGAATATTATTCTGCCACTCATGTCTCAAGACACCATTGTATTTCACTTTTCACGATGACCTAATTGCTGGAATGCCGCGTCGGTTTAGCCATGTGATCCCGAGACTGACTTGTCGCCTCGGTGGGGATTGTGACAGGCTCAGCCCAAAAACGTGCCGCGCGTGTCCGTGTGCTGCCTCCACTTGGCGGCCGGCGCCACGGAGGCGGCCAAAGACGTGGCGCCCAGCCAGGAGCTCATCCGCATCAGTCACAGCAAGTTCACCGCGTCGGATCTGCGTCGCACGGAGACCGTCGTGGCCCAGAAGCTGCGCCCCGAGAGCCCCGCGGTGACCGCCTTCACCTTTCTGCAACTCTACTACTCGGCTTTGAGCGCCGTGTGCCACGATGAGGGGTAAGCATCTCGTCAGCCACACATCTGGTGGACAGTGAACGACCGTTTATTGCGGATCCCACGCCCACAAACAATAAAGAAAGTCAACATTTTCACCTTTACGTTTTTCCAGTAAAATTACACTGAAATAAAAATGATATTTTGCTCTGTGGGAATGAGTTCTATGGGAGTTTAACTGGGGGCCTTCTCTGCCTCTTCTTGCTCTCAATTGCACTGCATTTCGATTGCTGTTTTTTTCTTTTTTTCCTTCAGGATAAACATTCCAAGCATCGTGAAGCTGGAAGCTCATCTGAAAGCCTGCTTGTGTCGACTTGTTTTCTCCAAAGCAAAAGTACGGCTTTTCCCTCTCAGTCTGGCTTTACGAGAGTGTCGCTGACCCAAGTTTCTTCCCCGCAGTCGTCCGTGCTGGCCCTCGCCCTTGTCACCCACGAGTTTGAAACCCTGCAGTGCGCCGCCACGTCCAAAATGCTACGGCAGCTGCAAAGACTTACAAAGGTATGACACAGTACCCATATATACATATATATGTGTGTGTGTGTGTGTGATATATATATATATATATATATATATATATATATATATATATATATATATATATATATATATATATATAATTTTTTTTTTACATATAGAGGAGCTAAACATCCTCACAGTTTGGCATATGATAATTTAGCTATGCGCAGATTTCAATTGAAATATTTCTGCGATTCTATTTTTCTTATATGTTCAATTTTTTCAGTGTTTTTACTGTTTTCATCTTAAAAAGAACTCGCATATTTGCCAAATTTTTTTAATCAAAATTGTTTAGATATTATTTAACATGTCGCATATTATTTTTGTAACATTTTTGTGATAATTGTTTTTTTTCCTGCCCTGATACAATTATCTACAAAAGTCTAGTCGCGGTCTTTTTTTTCCCCTCTGAGTTGCCATTTTTCAGAATAACCCCCATGTGGAACCTCTTGCGTGATAGCAGCTGACAGTATTGTACCCGAGTGTGCCTTTGTCTTTCTTCCACAGGTTGGCGACAGCGATCTGCGGCAGTGGCGGCACCTGGTGGCTACGCGCATGACGGAGTACCACTCAGCTCGGTGCCACAAGCCCGACAGCAGGAAGCTGGTGTGGGTCTTGTCCAGTAGGACGGCGCAGATTCTGAACACCTCCCACTGCGCCGCCCCCCGTCTGCCCTCCATTCCCGAGGACGCCTGCGACCACAGGCTAAGGTCAACGAGGCAGTTTATTTTTTTTAAATTCATGATCTGTTGACTAACTCGTTGCCCAAAAAACTCATGTATTTGCGTTTTTGTGACAGTGAGGAGGACGTGAGTAGCGGCGAAGACAGTCCGTGCGGCTCTCTGGGCAGTGCCGGTGAAGGGTCCTTCTTCCCTGACTCTGATTCGTGACTCGGAACCACCTCTTTCTTGTGTTCAAAACGCAAACTTTGACTTGCTTCACGCTTAGCGAACCTATCTCATCTGTGCAAAAAAAAAAATGTTGGCAGCTGCTTGTTGGCTTTGAGTCCGTGCCAGACACCTTTGAGGAAAAAAAAAAAGATTTGCTGTCCTTAGCTAAAGCTCAAAGCAGCATGATCCAAGTGATATGTGCAAACTGTGTTTTAATGTGACATTTTAATGTGAACATTCCAGATCAAATGTGCTGCTGTGTTATGAAAGCTTTTATTATTTTTGTACTGTTTACTAAGACGATTTTACTGAAAACGTAAACACCTGAAAAAGGTGGCGAGAAACGTTTTATTTGAATATATCACAAAAGGAACACATATGTGAAATTGTTCTAAAAATGAAAGATGTTGCTTTGAATGCCGAGATTTTATTCCATTGCAATTTAGTTAATATTATTGTTAGCCACTGCAACAATATGTGGTTTGAACACCGCACGTAAATATCGGAAAATGAAAAACTGTACTGACTTACCACACTTGGAGAAGCACGCTCTTAAGAGTTGAAAAAGTATTTTTAATTTTTAATAGCTTGTGCAAAACTATTGTACATCATGAGAAATGTCATCTTAATATTCCCAAATAAAATTGACAGATGACAGTTCTTCTTAAGAGTCTTGATTTGATCTTCAACACAATGAGCATTTGTGGGTTAAATATTTGGAGGCTTTTATTTATTTTTTTTCGTGTTTGTTTTCTTTTACTGTCGTGGGCGTTAAATTCTCTCTATAAATCATAATTAATGTGCCCAAGCCGCCCACTCCCATGATGTTATTGGACAAGCTTTTCTGCGCGTGCGTGTGAGTGTACGTGTGCGCGCGCGCACTCGGGCTCCATCTCCTTGATGAAGCCCGCGGGAGGAGAAGGAAGGAGGAAGGCGGTACGAGCTGGGATGACAACCAACCGAGCTCCATCCCTGCCACCATCATCCTCCTCACCATGCATCCGCAAAACGGCACCCGCGGCCGGCGATGAACCGCCGCCACCCGCTGTAGAAGAAGCGGAGGCGGCAGCCACGCCGGCGATGATGCCGACACTCGGCCGGATTACGACGACGACGACGACGACGACGACGCCCGCCGTGTGAGTGAGGCCGCTCTCCTCGCCAAGATGGTCCGCGCGGCCCGCGCCCTGGGTCTGATCATCCTGTGCGTGGCGGTGCTCATCCTGTCGCTCATCAGCTACGTGTCCCTGCGGAAGGACAGCCTCTTCGGGACGCCCGTCGGGGGGCCCCGGATCATGTTCCACGCGGGCTTCCGGTGAGTGATGAGCGGGGGCTGTGCGTGGGGAAAGGTGCGGCCAGGTGGTGGAGGCGGTGGGCGTGCGTCACGCTCGCCTTATGCCTGCTTGTCAATCAAACAGGGTGCAGGTGGCACCACGCCTACGTAATGTTACTAATAGGGAGATTTATGGATTTGTTTTGGCGTGTGTTTCCATAGATTGATTGGTCGATCGATGTGGTCTGATGTTGATGAAAATGATGTTGATGATGTGTGCTTTGGTTTACGAAGTGTCACTTTTGATCGGTAAACGATGGATATGTGTTATGCTTTGGATCATGTCCTGTTATGATGTAAAGATGGACAGATGGTTGTATAGAAGACACGTGATGTGTTATGCTTTGGATCATGAGCAGTTACTGCCCATCGATGAGTCAATAGATGGTGTCTGATGTGGTATGCCTTGGATCCCGAGCTGTTGCGTAGACGGTTGGTGGAAAGTTCGATGCAACTGGCACGTGATCTGATATGCTATAGATATTCTGGTTCATGGGTACTTACTTTCCATTGCTCCATCAACAGATAGAGAAGGCAACATGGTGTGGTTTGCTTTGGATCACTCGATGTTATTTTCCATCGCGAGACAGATATTCATTGATTTTCAAATTGACTTATCTAATATAACACATATGGGACTTGGAGTATACTTTGGATGAAAAGATTAGAAAGAGCTCTGGGCATATTTTTTTGGGGGCGGCGGGTGGTGTAGCTCTTTGCACTGGTTCTCATTATACTACAAACACATTAGTCTTAGCGAGGCCAGATGAGGACGGAACAGACACAATTACACACCAAGTGTTTGGAGCACAATGCCACTCGTGTGTCCTCATCAGATCGCAGTTCGCCATGAATTTCCTGGACCCTTCTTTCATCCCGCTGACCAACGCCCTGAACGAGGAGCTACAGGGGAAGCCACCCAGGTGGAAATTCAACAAGACTGCCTTCTTCCAGCAGAGGTAAGATAAAGACATTCTGTGTCTGGCGGGGGCTGATTTGATGCGGCCTTGTTCGCTGAGGTTAAAGGAAATGAGAAAGATGCGAGAGAATTCTCAGACTGGAAGAATCAAGCGGACATTCCAGCTTTAGACCTCTCTGGGAGGCATGCCCCTTGAAGTGATATTTGCTCTCGTGTGGGATAAGCACATACATCCAGCATATACAAAAGTATCAGAAAAGAGAGGCCAATGGCTTTACTGTGGCTGCAGAGTGAAAACATTTGAGTTTGATGATAAAAGATGAACATGAGTCATTTTGTTGTAGTTACATAAATAGAGAGGCCTGAAGATACGATTGTGAGTCATTTCATCGCCACGCTTGTAACCTCAAATCATCTTTCTCAATTGAAATTAATGGAAATATCATTAATTCGTTCTAGCCTCCTCCTAAAAACAAAACGTTTTTAATGAAAGAAAAAAAGGACTCTTAATATTGTTCCTTCTAAAAACATAAACTATTGACATATTTCAAGAGAAGTATTTTATTTTCCACATTTTTTTTTTTGGATCACTTCAAAGCACATTGTGTTGCTCCTTCTGGTGCGAAACTAACTCACGAAGATGCAGTATTATTATAGCCCTCCAATTTTCCATCTACTTTTGTCATTTCTTGTTTCCGAGCCATAAACAACTCTGGTTTTTATTTAGAGCTTTAAAATTTGTGGGGTTATCTCCCACCCAAATAAAGGAATTGTCCTCAATCTTTACCCATTTGGAGGCGAAGTGTAAATAGATAACCTGCTCCCCTGGAGAGGACCAGTAAACTCAATTTTCTGTACTTTTGTGTCAGGAAGGACATCTTCAACTTCATCGACATTCCGCACAACTTCTCTCTGACCAAAAGCAGCGTCCGCGTGGGCCAGCTGATGCACTTTGACTACTCCAGCCACAAGTACGTCTTTTCCATCAGCAACAACTTCAAGTCCCTGCTACCCGACGCCTCGCCCATCCTGGACAAGCACTATGGCACGTGCGCCGTGGTGGGCAACAGCGGCATCCTGACGGGCAGCCAGTGCGGCTCCGAGATCGACCGCGCCGACTTCGTCTTTCGCTGCAACTTCGCCCCGACCGAGGTGTACGCCAAAGACGTGGGTCGCAAGACCAACCTGACCACCTTCAACCCCAGCATCCTGGAGAGGTACTACAACAACCTGCTGACCATCCAGGACCGAAACAACTTCTTCCTGCACCTGAAGAAACTGGAGGGCGCCATCCTGTGGATCCCGGCCTTCTTCTTGCATACGTCGGCTACCGTCACACGCACCCTGGTGGACTTCTTTGTGGAGCACAAGGGCCAGCTCAAGGTGGAGCTGGCCTGGCCCGGAAACATTATGCATGACGTCAACAAGTAAGACCGGAAGATGGTTCGTTATGGATAGACTGGAAAGTTGTATCAGAGCTGTAACAGAATCTGCCTTTTTGACACCAACCCAGCAAATTAAAAAAAAAAAAACATGTCATGTAATTTTATGACAATAGTCGATGTTGTTGGCAGGATTTGACACATTGAAAGCTCCCGACGCAGTATTTCCAGTCCATCCCTCTTAACTGTTTGACCGCATCAATCTCTGAAATGTTTTCTAGATCAGCATAAATGCGAGCACGGCAGTAGAAGACATTGGGGAAGTTGAAAAATGTTACCACGAACTAAAGTATGAGGAATAATGACAAATTCCGGAAAGTTCATCTGGATTCAAACTCATGCCAGAAGACCGCAATCAATTTCAACTCCATTGCCCTAACTGGTCGGCTCCAACAATTGTAATAACGTTTGGAGATGCTACCGTTAGCATAACTGCATAAACCGAGGAAGAAAGAAATTTTTTACATTATTGGCAGGATTCCAACCTACGCACGAAAAATCCACTGGATTTATAGTGCATCCACTGAACCACCTGGCCACAACAACCAGTGAGATGTCTCCCAGATGCTAACATTTGCACAAATTTCAAAAGTAAATCAGACAGAAAAGTTACCTGTTCTTGGCTGGATTCGAACCGGCACAATTAGACCCCCCAAAAAAATGTAATGTCACTCCCCTTAACCATTCGGCCACATCAACATTTTAGCAAGTTTCTACATTCTATCGTTAGCATAAATGCTGGCACAAAAAGGACGCCAGGATATGAACATACGTAGGGACACCTCAGTGGTTTTAAAGTCTGCCACAACCTCTGTTCATAACTTCAATCATAACATTAGCATTCATGCTACCGCTAACTGAAGCAAAATTTACCCCAAAGTTCCGGGAAAATATTCCCTTGTCAGCAGGATTGAAAACCACAACCTCTGGATTTCAATGCCACTAAACTGCTCTGCCATAAGCTAAGCGAGAGTCTCCTGAATAATGAAACAGTGCTAGCATTCGCAGAAAAATCTGTAGTTTACAGGACTCAAACCTGCTACTGTAGCGCTGTTCGAATATGTAGTGAGTTTAGGTCATCGCCTTCAGTGTGCTTTCGGGAACCGAAGGTCTACTAGCTGATGGTGATGCAATGCGTTTTAATTATGACGTCATCACAGATTTCCAGAGTAGTGTTCCAAATCTATTTTTCATTTTAATGATGAGTGAACTTGTCGTCACAGTCCACTATATAAAAATCCCTATCATGGTGATCGGTGAGCAGGTAATAAATGACAGAAAATATTGCACCATGTATTGACAAAACTCTTTTGTCTGTTCCCTCGGGCAGATACTGGAAGACAAAGAACCTTTCCCCCAAGCGCCTGAGTACTGGCATTCTCATGTACACGCTGGCGTCGGCCATGTGTGATGAGATCCACCTGTACGGTTTCTGGCCCTTCGGCTGGGACCCCAACACGGGCAAGGACCTGCCCTACCACTACTACGACAAGAAGGGCACCAAGTTCACCACAAAATGGCAGGAAACCCACCAGCTACCCAGCGAGTTCAAGCTGCTCTACCGGCTGCACCGCGACGGTGTCACCAAGCTCAGCCTGACGCATTGCACATAGATGGGGGGGGGCAGTCACCACTGGCAGGGGGTTTGCGTATGATTCCGCGCACGGAGCTCATTCCACATGTCCGTCTTGCTCAGTTTGGGTATTTTGGTGTTAAATATTACAGTCAGACACCTCCATGGCACTCCTTCAGCATGCCTGCTGGCAGTGGCAAACACAGTGGAACCTCCACAAAGACAAAATAGAGCCCAACCCTTGAATTGTTCTGCTCCAAAAAAAAAAAAAAAAAAAACGTCAATTCTATGACGCCCTTTAGCATTCACAAAACCTGCGTTTACCACCAAGAAAATGAATAGGACTAGACTCTGCCCACCTGTCCAAGGTCAGCTGTCATCCGGATTCCGCCCATCTGACTACTGGCTTGTATTTAAAATCGATGGGCGAACTGTTGGACTTTGGAGGTTCCACTGGAGTTCAAGTTGGAGTCCCAAGAAAAAAAAAAAAAAAAACAACTGAATCACTGCCTAATCTCAGGGAAGGAGTTTGATCAGTATTTTGAAATCCCATTTTTACGCGTCTGCGAAGGCGCGTGACGCTCTTTGGCTACAAGATGAGTTGTCAGACAATCGGCGCTACTCTTGTTTACGACACTTTTACAATAAGTGTCCCAATTCTAAATTTTTTGGATCAATAAATGACATTCCAAATGATAAGCCATAAATTCACAAAATGAGAGACATCATATATAGTATATACGGTCCATAGATATATATTTACAAACAGGATGTGGTTGTAGTACTGACTATTGTCAATTTTAGTGTCAATTTGTAAAATATATGACGTCTTTAGCTATGGTGGATAACGTAAGGAATGAGGTCATGGCATGGCCAAAATAGCGCAGGAAAAAAAAAAAAAAGATCAACCCCAGATTTCTCGAGCAAACAGCCATAATACTGCAAATCTAAAGTCGTAGAATAAGGTGGCAATGGTGAGATGACAGTAAAATATAACGAAAGGTAATTTAGCAAGTATAAAATTGTGATTTTAACGACGTAGCCGCGTTTTTTTTACGCGTTTTGTTTACTTTTCCTGCACACTTAACACTACTTTTCCTCTTAACACTACTTTTCCTGGTCCAAATCCCACATTAATGCTGTGATGTGATGATTTTATTAGGGTTACTTTATGAAAGTTTAAATTCATCATTGGAACAATCCGACCTTTTTTCCCCCTTCTGCAAAATATTTTTTGTACTTTTACAACTTTTGTTTCAACAAAATTACACAAATTAATTTTTTTTGTCAAAAATTACAATTTGGTATTTTCATAACATTTGGACTTTTTTTTTCATATGAAATTACAAATTTTTTTCCTTTTTTTTTCTCATATAAATTCAGACTTTGTGACTTTCTGAATTTGAGCCACTAACGAAGCATTAGCTAGCCTGGCTAAAAGCTTAAGAAAAGCCAACATTTTGAACGCTAATTTAACAACCGTTTTGTATTTCACTTACACCACAGCACCCTTCACTAATGCGAGAGATTTTCTTGCCTGGTGTCATTAAGCAGACAACTTGCTACATCTTGTTGTGTGAACATGCGCCGCTCAAAAACTCATGTTGCATGCAAGAGACACTAACAATCTTGTAGAATCCTTTTCTGGAACCTTCTTTTAAAGGGGCCACTTTACCTTGTCTTGTTAACTGCGATTTTCCGGAATATCACCGGTGACTTTGTAAAGTGAATAATAACAAGGAACTTCAATAGAAACCCACGTGAGCATGTCTTCCAGATCCTTGTTAGCTGGCTTGGCACGCTTAAAACTGCTGGGTTAAAAGTAACTCAAATTGGGTGAAACGGCTAACCTGGCGCCGGGTCCAAAAGCGACAATGCCAAAGCTGGGTTATTTATCCCCGGTGCATTGGGTTGAGGATGTAACCCAACACGCTGGGTCGAGATTTTGATCCAGCAGGAGGTAAAATCTACCCATACTGGTAAGATAGAGCGACCAAGAAATGAATTACCAGGTTACCAGTGATTATAAAAATAATACAAATTTTCACACACACATTTTTTGCTGTCCGGGGTCACCTCAACAAGTCACTTGCATGATAAAGCCCTTCCTGTCAGAAGTTGGACCACCCAAGCAAGTCATCAGTGGTGTTAAAAAAAAAAGCCAGAAGGCACATGAACGAGAGCCTCATGATGTGTGTGACATGTGACCGGATGTCGTGAGCACTCAGATTGATTTTTAAAAAAAAATTGTTTTGGTTGTTGTTGCTTGGACTCCTTTCCCAAACAAAAGTGGTTCTTGTCTTTTCAGAGGAGAGCCTATTTGTTTTATGACTCCATGTAATTGCTGTCACGGGTACAAGACGCTGAGCCCGAACGTCTGGGTGTCAGCGCATTAGGAATGTACGTCGAAAAGAATGTGTTTGAGGGAAATAATCTTAGATTAGCTCCTACATGCCAAACTTGAAGAACAAAAAAAAAACAAAAACAACAGGCCTGAAAGCGCAAGATGTTTTCTTTTGCTCTCTTATGCAATTGCATTAAGTTTCGGCATTGAAAATAAGTACAATATTTTATTCACAGATTTCTTATGTCAGTCATGGATAGAAAAGGCCTCCTCTTAAATAAACGCAAGGAGAATCAATTAAACACCCCTCGGCCACTCTTTGAGGAAATGTTCATGTATACCATTAGTGTGTTTGTGTCAAGGCCAAACCGGTGAGTGTTTTCGATTGTTGTGGGTTGGAGAAGGTCCTCCATCTAATGAGTACCATTCTTCAAAATTTCTCTCAAAGACATTCTTGACATTTTTAGGCTATATATGAATGTTTGTTCACGATAACAAAATCTCTGACGATTGGAAACCAGAAATAAGCGTGAATTATTTTGTGTGGAATAATCCAATCTGCCTGGTGTCTGTGCATAATTAACACAGAAACAACTTTATTGACACTGTTTTTTTCTTGTAATTTTTGCTGCGTTTGCATGGCTGACATGATTACACAGAGGCTTCGGGACACTTATCAAATATGCGTGAATATGAATCCCACAATCATATTGCAGATGGGGCGTACCCTGCCTGTGACTTCTGTGGGATTCATTATTACATGACATTTTCAAAGTCATCAATGTCTGCTAGTGTTGTTTTGACCAAAACATTTGTGTATATTTAAATGTCTTATACTCGATGATAAATATGTGCCTGCAGTCATGTCATCAATGTCTCCATATGACCAATTTTTTAAAAAAAAGCTCTTTTTTTCTTCTAAATGAACCATTCCCTAAATTGACCTTTTCTGTTCTTTAAGAAATATGTAAAATATGCAAAATAACACCACAGCTTTGTGATAACTGCATGATCTAAGATGCTCACAAGCTGATAACCAGTCTTAGCTCATACAGAACTTTTTTTTTTTGTCATCTAACAAAAAAGCAGGCTAACAAATATTACCAAAGAACATTAACTTATCATATATAAGCGGATCGGAAAATGGATGGATGGATGGAACATTCATTTGGAAAAGCTGCAGGTTTAGCCATGATGCTAACTTGTGCCAGTATCTACAAAAAGATTTGTTCAACAATAGGTGCTAGAGATTTTGTAAGAATCCACGCATTGAACTAAATCCAAAAATAACTGTCGCATTGAAGGATTTTTTTTTTTTTAATCTCGATGATGCTACATTGCTAACTAGGGCTTGTAATGCTTGCACTTTTTTTGTAATCTTAACAATAATTCAGGATCGTCTATTCTCTTGATATTAACCTAACCAAAGCCTATTACCCTGAGGCACAATGGAAAGGAACTGTGGTAGCTAAGAAGCTAATAGTCAAACAATGGTAGATAGAGCAGAGATTGTGCTACAACTCAGTTAGCTAGCTAAAAGCAGTTAGTTGTTTTTGTCGCCATTATGCTCAATAGTTAGCATTGGATAACAGCTTTTTATTTTGTCATTTAAAGCAAATATCACAAGAAAAAACAAACAAATAAAAGGATGCATTTTTCAAAGAAAAGAGCCAAAATGCTAGCAATAGCTCTTGTAGCTATGAAGGTAATAGTCCTTTAATACTTGTCAAGACTGGGTTAGGCTTCAATACTCCACCCTAATGAGTACAAGTGCTACAGAAAACAGATGCGTGATGACAAATTCATGTTCATAGTTTTTTTTATTATTTAACTGAAATTTTATGGTAAAAAATAAACTAACTTCATTACGTACACCCGCGCCATGCATTAGCCTTATTCCTGCCCTCGGACTTTCTCTCATTGGACGACATGTACCTAATAAAGTGTCCCGTGACGTCGGCCATGATGTCAGCAGGCGCATCTCCTCCAGAGGGCAACCTCCTGCATTGCCCCTGCTGCACTGCCACCGCCATTGTGCTCGGCCAAAGGTGCACTCTGCTCCATCCGTTTCATCACCATGTCCAGCAGGGTCTGTATCGCTTTGTCCACGCCCATGCCCGTCACGGCGCTGGTCTCAAAATAGGGGATGCTGGGAGAAAGAAAGAAAAAAAAAAACAATGGGATTTTTATCAATTAAAACTAAAGTCTATTTACAGTACTCACCCATATCTGTCGGCCAGATCTCGAGCCTGCCTGGCGTTCACATCTCTGATGCTCCGGAGATCGGCTTTGGTGCCCACCAGGACCACATCGGGACTCTCGCAGTACGCATTGGCCTGGAGTTGACCTGAGGAGAGCGGCGTTCGTCAGCAACAGCCCGCAGGTGTGAGAAATACTTACACAGCAAATATGGAAAGGAACACCAAACGTGCTTGATGTCGCTCTGCAGCCTGTTGAGGCTTGTTGTTTCCGAATTCAGCGCGCAGGTTGCTAGCAAGCGGTGGGGGGGGGGGGAAGGTGAGTGGCACATACTCATCCAGTTCCTGACATTGAGGAAGCTTTGATGATTGGTCAGGTCAAACATGAGCAAGAAGCCCATGGCATCTCGGAAGAAGGCTGTCGTGAGGCTGCGAAACCTAAAAATACATTTTTTAGTTTGAGTGATTATTGTACCTCTTTTTTGACATTTGGTCACATTTATTCAATATTTATATATTTGATGGATTATTTTATTTTTAAATCTTTAATTGTTTAATTTTGGCATTTTCCACTTTTAATTTTGAAGTTTGCATTTATTTCTAATTTGTTGAATGGAATTAGGTATGATATTTTAAATCTACTTTTAATAAATTAAATGCAATTCTATATGGAATTTTTATTTCAATGCACAGCAAGTGTTAAATATTATTTTTGGTCAAATTTGGAATTTATCAAATGTAATCTAAAATTAAGTGGGACATTACAATGAGATGAAGTTTGATAATCTGGATTAATATGAACCTCTCTTGTCCGGCTGTGTCCCAGAGTTGAAGGTGGATTTTGAAGTTCTTCTCTGTTGCCCCATCGGAATTAGTCCCAGTGTACATCTGATGTGGGATCGGGGGGTTGGAAGATAGAAAGGATTAAAAAAAAATTATGGATATTTTAGACGAAGGACAAGAACTGATGTTTGTTAAAAACTTAATGCAGGAAAAAGGATAAAAATAACGGACAACTGTTTATACATGACACAATGCCTGAGTATGAAATGAACTTTAATTGAACACACGTAGCGGAGACCACGTCACTCACCAGCCGTTTTTCCCGGAAGTCGATGCCCACCGTGGTGGTGAACTTGCGGTTGAACTTGTTGTCCGTGTACCTGTACAGGAAGGTGGTCTTGCCCACCCCGGAGTCGCCGAGTGCCAGCAGCTTGATGAGATAGTCATAGTCCCACTCGGCCATGGTGCCGCTCAGCCTGCCATGTGGAAAAAGAAATGGGTGGCGGGGGGGGGGGGTTGAAGTGGTCTTAACGCAGCGTCTTAATGCTGAGATCAGAGCGGGACGAACACATGACTCGGCCTGAGCTCCGCATGAGCAGTCAAGGGGGTCACTGCTTCTGCTGTTTTGGTAGACAGGAACCCCTTTTATGGACTGCTCCTTGATACTTCCTGGTGGGCCCACGAACACGGTGTGGCCAATCAAATTTGGCTGAGAGGCCCACAAGGCAAAAACGACAGAGCAACGTTTTGTTGTGCTCTATAGCCTTTATGGAGAGGATAGCCCAATGATGAAAGATGGCCTTTTCTAAAGCAAGGAACCGTAGCCAACAAGCAGCAGCGGAAAGTTCCATTTCATAACGCGAAAGTGAGAATAAAATGTCATGAAAGAAAGGCAGATCATACTGGCACATTGTTTCAGCAAAATAAATAATATAATACTAATATACAGATATAGGAGAGGTTTATGTTTGTCAAAAGGTTTTTAACAGAGACACACAGAGACAAATAACCATCCATGCTCACATTCACACCTCGGGACAATTTAGAGTGTTCAATCAGCCTGCCATGCATGTTTTTTGAATGCGGGAGGAAACCGGAGTACCCGGAAAAAAAAAACACGCAGGCACGGGGAGAACATGCAAACGCTACACAAGAAGGCCGGAGCCCGGAATCGAACCCTCGACCTCCGTACTGTGAGGCGGATGTCCCAACAGTCAAGCACCGTGCCGCTGAATAAAAACAAAATTTAAGTCTCTCAGCCACAGCTTCTAACTAGAGTAGATGTGCAATTCGACCCCGCAGGAGTTCCTATTCCACTATTTGAGAAGGACTGCACCCAACGGTGTTAACCTTCGTCACATTGTAACACTGTCACATTAGGAAAAAAAGTTGGAATTGCAGTATGAACAAAGTTTTAAACAAAATTCCAGATGAGGATTTTTTTTAGGTTAATAAATCATTCACCACAAAAAAAAAAAAAAAAAATCACAAGGGTGACAGAATTAATTTGTGATTCGAAACCAATGAGGAAAATCCACATACTACACCGTACCAGCCACACCTACAACTTTGTATTACAAAATTTGGGTTTGCGTGTCATCAACTGTGCAATTGACTTCTGCTCTGTATTCACTAGAAAAAGGCACAAAACAAACACACCGGACTCAGATGCAAACCTGCACTAATGAGGTTGCCCGTACGACTTCCATTTCATCTTTTCATCACAGTCATAATTTCTAACTAATGCGAGGCAAAGGAAATAAACGTCTCACCAGCAAGTCTGCAAGCAGCTCCTGCGTCCATCCGGCACGCAGCCTTGACGCTCATTCCGCAGTCATACCGTATTCCTCAAACCTCATTTACATGTGATTTGAGGGTGGAGCAACTTGTGTTGCACTCGTATTTTCTTCTGGAAGGGAATAGAAAAAAGACAACTAACTGAACCTGACAGCACAAAAGTGTGATGAGAACCATAAAATGGAAAGGAAATGGAACTTACCGCAATAATGGCCCCGGCTGCTAAGTACAACATGAAACTATCCAATTTGTTCACTATGAATGGCAGAAATGAATTTTAATCAGCAGATAGTAACTGTCAGGTGACTTACAAGGTAAGCCGTTTTAATTTACTTGACTTTATGACAGTTAATGACAACAAAGCTATTATTAACATATAACGATGAGGGCATTTGGACCTCGGAGAAGAAACTTTTCATGATTTCTAATGGGGAAATGAAAATTCCACCCTTTTTCTTGCTCCTTACATAAATTCTATAAAACAAGGAGTACCAAAAAGAAGCATTAATTAATCCAACAGTACTACCGGTAATTTTTTAAAATTTCTTTAAAAATTGTATCTGAAAAGTAGTGCGAAATGGCAAAAACTTGTAGGGAGCATGAGACTAAGTGCTAACAGAACAAATGACTTGTCTGTTTATGCCCAAGAATTTGGCATTGTCAGGAATTTGGGTCAGAATGCATCACGTGAACCTAAGCTGACTCATAAAAGTACCTAAGACACATTCAACTTGACTTAACGCCGATGTTGTTGCCACAACTAAAGTAAATTAAATAATACACAGAAATGAAAAAATAAAGTGCCAGAGAGCTGGCTAGAGGGTAAAATTTTTTTTTGCAAGTTTCTGCACCTTTATCAAGAGCCTCGTGTCCTTTTACCGGTTTTGTGTGGAACATATTCTCTGTTATTTGCTCAAAAACGATCACCTGTTTCTATGATTGGGCCATCGCGCGTCATCTTGGGAGTTCGTTGCACATTTTCATCTGGAAAAAAAGCAGTACTTTGCTGGCATCTCGTTGCCAAGGAGCTACGTTGAAGTTAGCCAAAGTGCTTCATTTGGACAGGAGTGCGATGCCACTACCTTGTGGCATCGTGGTTTCAGGGAACTATGTTGTAGTCAGATGAGGAGCTTCATTTAGACAAACTGAGTGTTTTGTCGCCGTCCTATGACATTATAGTGACAAGGAACTCGTTTGAGGTAAGTTGAGGAGCTTTATTTACACAAAAAAAGGGCTCTGTGGCCATTTATATGCATGTTCAAAACTTTTGGGGTGGGGGGGGATGGGTGGCAGCAATTCTGTGCAGGTTTTCGTGATAGGCCTTAGTCCCTTTTCAGGATACAGCATTTGCATCTTCTTTAAGCGGGTTTAAAATAATCCAACAAACTATTGGCCTGACTTCTCCTTCGGGTGCCTTTCTTCTCTTTGGCTTCTCTCCAGGGCTTCCTGGAAAGGACGGGGATCTTCGGAATTGGCCTGCGTTGCTCCCACTCTCTTATCAGTTCCGTTTGAAGGTTGGCCGGCAACTGGGAAAACACCTGGGGGTCCACATTTGGGGGTAATCGATGCGTCGCGGTGATGTCGGCGTCACGACCGTATGAGCATGTGCTACTGCGGGACGCCGTCACCGGCCGGGACGCATCCGCTGGGACAGAAGAAGTGCTCTGTGTGGGTCCGGCCTGGGGCGATGCCGCGTCACGGCCGATCGGGCTCTTTGCGGCGTTCTCCGGCGGGAGTGGACTCATCACACTGAGTGAGCACAAACGATCTTCTGCACCATTTACACTCGTAGAGGAGTCAATCTAAAAAGAATTCACATTGAGAGATGGAAATGTCATATTCATGTTTTTCAAATGTTCACGGTGAATTATTTTCCTTTTTTTAC
Organism: Hippocampus kuda; assembly: GCA_901007745.1. Taxonomy (NCBI): domain Eukaryota; kingdom Metazoa; phylum Chordata; class Actinopteri; order Syngnathiformes; family Syngnathidae; genus Hippocampus; species Hippocampus kuda. The sequence continues at coordinate 93,204 of CAAKHF010024254.1, read as the reverse complement.
ATCCATCCATCTCGGGTCGCGGATACGCTGGAGCTTGCTGTCATAGGGCGAGATGTGTGTACAACCCGAATGGGTTGCCAGGGCACAAATAGACAAGCAACCATTCACACTTTTTCCAGTAATGAAAAGGAAAAAAAAAAAAAAGTGGTACAAAAAAGGTGTTATACAAATGAAAGCCCTTATTATTATTTAGCAGTTCTCGGAAAACATCTGATTTTGATTCATTAAAATTTTTAGTGAATCATTCTTGATATTTTTTTTTTTTTATTGGGGTGGGGGTGTATTGTTCACACCAGTGTTTGTAATACCTTTTTAGTGATTGTAACTCAAGCCCTCGAGTGCCGCAATCACCATGAATTTTTTTTTTTCGCTTGGTAGAAGTCGTCGTAATGGCAGCAGCAAGGCGGTAACTTACATTTGAGTGTGCTACCGGGCTTTGACTTGGCTTCTGGGGGCAGGCGCTGGGTGCGAAGAAGGAAGTGATGGAGCCTCTGGTGCTGGCGGCCGGCGCTCGGCTCTGCAGGTTGCTGAAACACACGTTGATGAGGGTGAGGTGGAACGTAGCCGCCGTGTCCACCATTTTGGAGAAGAGCTTCATGGCCAAGGAGAGCAGCTGGGCGGAGGCATCGTCGCTGCTGGCTAAGATGGATATTGCCGGAAAGGAATGCAATGAAGCAATGACCTCTGCCAAGGCAGATTGGACCAGCACCAAATTGTCCATACAGCCACATTTCCTGTATGACTCAGATTCATTGGGTAAGCTATTTCCTTCACATACAAGAATAAAGTTTTTGTTTTAGGAGCCAGTTGTCCATATTTGCTGTGCGTTACAGAATTTTGAAGAAGGGTTTTTGTGTCCTGAACACTTTGGTGTAACTTCCAAGTTGAACCTTCTTACCTGAGGTTATCTTGTGTCTGACGTGGTTGGGGATGGGACACTGGCGGCTCTCCCGACTGCACCACTTGTTGCTCGCCGAGTATTTACGAACTGAGAGGCGGAAGGTTTGCGGCTGCCTGCCGTCTTTGCGCATCCTGTATTTCACACAAATAGTAAGTTACAAAGTTTCGTGTGTTACCAAGTTTTTGTCCGGAAACAACATGAAATGAAGGTATCGGTACTACTTTTTTGTTATTTTGTCCAACAAATTTGAAAAGCAAACTCATGAAATGCCTTCACAGTCTTGTGACTTAATTGCACACTGCACACCCTGTGCCGAATGCAGCAAAGCAGTCCTCCACCATAACTAAGCCTCCTCCCCATTTCACAATAGGTAGTGCTCTTTTCTTGGGACACACAACACAGGCACAGGTTGGTACCCTTCTGTTCATGGTGGAAAAACTTTTAAAAGATTGACCTGGGTCTTATTTTTTTCTGCAAAAACCTGGCATTTGAACAGGGGCGCGTAGACTTTTATATCCACTGGAGCTGCATCACGCCAGCATCGTAACAGGAAATGACTGACCTCTCCACCAGGCTGCCCAGGAGCTGCTGAATCTTGTCCATTACTTCTTTCACGCATGACATTTTCTTGAAGGAGTCTTCATCACTGAGAGACTAAAATCAGTCCATTAACATCGACGGTACACACCAATGACACTTTACGCCATTACCTGCGGCGCACCCGTGGGGTTGACGGGAGAGTCATCCACGCCGAGGGACAATTTTTTTAGATGCGCCGCGCACGGAGAACCCAACTCTCTGATCAACGCAGTCAGAGGGAAGCGCTGGAGGTCGCTGACACTGACCAATCCCAGTGCTTGGAGCCTTTTGGCCATTTGGTGTCCAACCCCTGAAGTGACATTGACAAACAGTGGTCCCAGATTTTTAAACTTAAATGACAAATTTTAAATCTGATGTGTTGTCCCTAATGGGTTAACTTTTATTTATTTATTTTTTACTAACAATACATACCTGGTATTTTACGGAGGCCGCCGAGGCTGCCCATGATGTCATCGACATTTTCTGGCAGCAGTGTGGTTTGCTGGTTGGGCTTAAAGGTTCCTGACACCAACTTGGCCAAAAGCTTGCTGGTGGCGACACCAGCACAGCTGGTGAGGCCCAGTCGTTTGCGAATGGCTTTCCTCAACTCTGCGGCGACGTGCGACCCTAAGGCCAACTCTGGGTGAAAGCTGGCTTTAATCTCTGCAGCCTCTGCTGTGCATCAAAAACCATCATTTGCAGAAAAAAAAGGGAAATATGTAAATAGTGAACTACAAATACACATTCATTACTGGACGTAGTTTCGCAAGTTGTTCTGGGGTTTACTTGAAGTGCTGTAAACGTAGCCTTTAAAAGAGGACACTGGTGTGAATGTCCGCCGTTTTTGTATTATCTCTGTGATGTCCACAAAGTTCTCGTCAAAGCCAAGCCTCTCTACTAATGGACAGAAGGACAGCAGCAGGTCTTGTATGAAGGCGAAGAAATGGGAAAAGCAAGAACAGAAACATTAACAGGCACTGATAAACAAAGGGCTTATAGATTCATCTCAAGTATAATGATAAAAACAATCTCATGAAGTTATGCACTGCACACTGAGCTCCGATATCATCCAAGTGCTGTGGCCGTGCGGCCTACCTGTCACTTGATAGGACATTTCTCTGTAGTGCGTCAGGTCTTCTCCTTTCACCAGCACTAGCTGAGGACATTTCTGTTTGGCGTCGCTGACGGACATGAGTTTAGTGACACCCTGCTGCCTCGCCACATAGTTGCATGTGACTACGATGTACTTCTGCTGGATACCTGATGGGATCATAAACATAGTAAGGGGACCTTTTGTTTAACCCTCTGGAGTGCTTGTTTGAGAAATGTAAAATTACGCAGACACACACACACACACACACAAAAATCTTTTGTGAACTGCCTACTTCCCAAAATGTGTCAGAGAGCAACCCCTTCTGCATTTCGATTAATTTACATAAGCGGAGCGTCTTCACCACATTTTTTAATCGAGTCATTTTGGAGTTACCTAGAGGAACGTCTCTCAATACTGGGTTTCGGATCATTTCCACCTGTGCATAGAAGCAATCCAGGTCAAAATGCAAAATGACTCTGTGTGCAGGTGTTGGCCTCTTACTGAGGCTCGGTCCTGAAACTGACAGAAAATATCAGAGACACTTTAAGCACGTTTGTATGGAAACTACTGTTGTTTTCGTTGGTGTGACGTTACCAGAAACTCGACAGGTTAGGTGCGAATCCGTTAAATGTTGCTTCCATTCGGTTTCATCCACTTCCATCTCGTCCTCGTTGCTTTCCATTGCAAAATTGTGAATTGTCTGTATAAAAGTTGAAAATAGAGGTCGATTTTTTTACTCACTGATAGGAGAAAGTGACATACCACAAAGAAAGAAACCAATGGCGCGCTGAAAAGCAGCGCCATCTTTCGCCAGGATGACTTTACTACAAAGTAATTGAAAAAAAAAATTACCCGACACTTGATGGTGATAAAATTGAAACAGTGTGCCAGGACGCAAAATACACCGACAGGAAAGCTTTTTAATAACATCATATTAACTTTAAAAACATTTTAAACCCACGCCCAACGCGTCTCGACTTCCATATAAATCAGATTGGGCGGCAACCGGGCCTTTTACAGTGTGATTCACAACCATCCGGCCGAGTGGTCGGGTCGAGCAGCGATGTTCCAGTCGTCCGGCCTCTTCGCCCGGGTGCCCTGTCCTTACCCCAGGCGCTGCTGCAAACGCCCCCATTGCTGGTACAAACATCCTGAGGACGGGGGACGTTTGTTAGGTTACTCCTCGCCGTCATGGAGGCCATTACCGCCTATAGACCTAACAGGTGAGCAGCGAGAGCGCGTTCACGTTAGCTCGAGGCGCCATTTTGTTTCTAATCGACACGGGGATTAAAAACGCATAAAAATAAGAAAAACAGCTGGCCGTTTAATTTTAAAATTTAGATTTTAGAACTTGCTGGAGAAGAAACGGGAGTTGAGTATGAATGGATTATCAAGGTTGGGTTGTGTTTCGTTGAAGTGTTGATATTTCTCAAGACGAAATTTCTTTGGTTTTGGAAATTGTACTGTAATTACTTAAAAGTTAGTTGGTAATATTTTCGCAATTTAACGATTTACAAAAATGTCACAAAAGACTATGGGGTGAAGCTGTTATTGTAAAACTGCACACAAAACTTTTCTCCATTGCGAGACTAATAAAGGTTTCTTATCTTATCTTAAAACAAAAGACTGAGATTTAAACAAAAATGTTCAACCAAACCTTATAATTTTCTTTTATCTTCAAAAAACGCCTATTTAAACACACCCATTGAAGAGCCCTTCTCACAAACCTGTTATCTTTTTTTTAATTACTTTTTTTTAACCAAAGGATCTGTAGTTGTACTGAACAGTGTGATTATGTTTACGGTCTCTGATTGCTATGCCGCAGGTGCCCAAGATGGCATTCAGTCCACCTTGTGTACGCCACAAGTTGTAGACTATGCCAAAGATAAGTCCTTCCAAGAGCTGGAGCACATCAACAAGAAGATCGAAACAGCTAAGTATGAAGTAGAGAAGGAGCAAAGGAAGCTGTCATGCTACCGTGCAGCAGAAGGTGAAAATACAAATGGCTGTTGGTATATACGCCCCAATAATATCAAAGCACCCACCCAATCGAGGAAGTATGTGCTTGACAATTCCAAGCCAAGGACCGACTTGGAATACGATCCCATGTCCAACTTCACTGCCGAATTCAGGTCATACAAGTCATCTAATCTGGCGCTGAAAGGGAAAGAGGTGCACCAAGTTGATGTAAAAAAGCCAGTCAGCCATCACGTGGCGCCGTATTGCTCTCCATCCTCTGAGATACAAGATGACGCCTATGATGATGACGTCCTGATAATTGACATACCAGACTCACCTAACAGGAAGTTGGCTCAAGCTCACTGTGATCTTGATACTGTTGGCACGCCAGTGCAGGAGGTTGGTACCATTATTGCAGACCTTTTTTTTTTCAGATACCTACCCGACCTACAGTACCTACATACACTCAATATTAGTAGCAATGTGACAAGAGTTCCCAAAAGAATAAAAAAAATTGTCAAAATGTGAAGTCTGGTTGGATAAGACACTTTAACCTGAGTACAAGGGAACAAGAATTTTGAAAATCGGATAAAGCCTTCTGGAAAAATTCAGCTTTGCGCACGTGTTTTTTTGAAGAATGTTTGTGAATGGTATCTCCTAAAAAAATCGGGTTAAAATTGCCTTCAAACTCAAGTAAAATGGTTCAACTTAATTTCTTAACATTATCTTGGATTGTTTTGTTTCATCTTCCACTCCCGAATAGGACGGGCCCCTTTTTTAAATAAACACCTGGGTTATCCTTAAATAGACTTCATCTTTAAATATGTTGTTGTTTTACACATTTACTTAAAAGCTCTTAAATACTCTTATGTTTAGCATCCTCTGCCTTGCAGAATGCCTGGAACGAAGATCGCAAAGCATCTGCTTCAAGTGTGGTTGAGCTGACTGAGTGTGTGGAAGACTTCAACAGCAAGTGTCCCGATCATAACTCTCGTTTTCAGTCCACTGAAGTTGAACCAGATCACATTTCGGACGAGGACAACGAGGTGGTTTGCGTCGAGGTTCCAAAGTGCTTGGAGGCGAAGCGACAAACCGCAGAGCACCAGCTACCCAAGAAGACAGAAGAACGTCAGGAATCAATCTGTACTTTACCAAACAGCCACCAGGAGTCAGCAGAGGCCTCCCTGGGCAGCAGCCAGCTTTCGATAGAAATCCTCTCATCTCCCAAAGAGAGTTTTTCTTTGAAAGCAGCCAGTGATGCGGTCATCGTCATCAATTCCAGCTCAGACGAAGATGAAGAAGAGATGGATGTGGAGCTGTCTGACAGCGACCCTGTGGCGGAGTGTTACCGCATCTTCATGGAGGCAAACAACCAGGAAGGTGGCGGTGGTGATCAGGAGCAGCCAGAGGTGCCTGTAGGTTTACTTCCAAATTGCTTGAAAAGAGCGAAGTGCTTACTTGTAAAATAAATATTCACATTTGCAGTTATTTTCACTGTTTACCTTGCCGATATATGCAGAAATTAGTCCTGTTTTAAATTCACATTTTATTGGGCGTGTTTTGACAACATAGGTTGTTGTGCTTAGTTGCTAAAAATGTGAAGCTGAAGTTTAGGCCGGTTTATTGTCAGCAAATTTCGTGTTTCACTTGACAGTTTCTTCACAAAACAAATTGGACTCATCAGTACAGTATTTCTAGTCTTATGTCGGGAAGAATTAAGCACCATTTCACACTTGAGGGGCAAATTGTGACCATTTAGAGAATATGGGTGTTGCAGGCTACAACATAGATCTGGTTTCCTTCGGAGGGCCATTATGACTGTTAACCCCAATAGATGTTAAAGTAGCTGCCTTCCACAATAAAATCTCCAACTTAGGAGCAATACTAAATCCTGTTGTTTCTGCTGCTGCAAGATGGAACTGAAGGATATGGAGAAACCCAACCAACCTGACATTCCAGCCATCAAACCCCAAGAACTGCCAGCGAAGAGGAGGATCACGCATGAATCCAAAGATGCAGAGGTTTTACAATATACATGCTCACCTATTCATGTTTTGTGCAAAGCTCTGTCTAAATGGGGAAGGTAGTGGGATCAAGCAAGTCATTTGTCGATTTTGACAGGTTGCAGCAGTGAAAAGGAGGCCGCAGATTCAGGTGCTGGTTCCGCTACAAGGACCAGTGAAAGCATCCCCAGCCTCTCAGGTTGTTGGCGGTGTGCCCAAGATTCAGCAGGTCCAGCAGAAGGCGGCCATTTTGACAGCTGCCCTGAAAGGAGGCCAAGCGTTCCTTTCGTCCGTCGGGCAAAGGAAGCCCAGGCCTGCTCCTCCTTCAGTGCCTCATCCTTCAACTCCTCCTGCAGCGACTGTCAACACTTTGCCTGCTCATCAACAGAAAGGTCAACATAACATTCACCTATGGTTACTACTATGGTTACGCTTGATAGTGCAAAGAACCTTTGCTTGTCAAAATGGACGACATCCCAAATTCATTTTTGTTCATTAGAAAAATTGCTATCAATGATTGTACTGTGTAAAAACAACAATTAAAAGAAACTGATATTTGCTACGCACAGACCCTGTCATAAAATGACTCTTGCACTTAAGTTGCAGTTAAGTTAAAAAAAAACTTTTTTTTTTTCAAATGTAAAATATCACAGAACAAAATCTGACGAAATGTACAGTTCCAGACCGAATTTCACCTTCTATCTCGTCACAGTGTGTGCCAAATACATACCTGTGGGCTCCGCCATCCTCAATGTGGACAACAACTTGCGCCTGATCCTCCCTCCGGGCACACTGCCTCCCAACTCCACCTCCAGCGAGGTAACCCCGGTCCTTACCCCAATCACTCAAGTGTGCCTGGGCCCTATCACTCGCAAAACGCTGAGCGTCCCAGCGCAGACGTATCGCTCCACTGCGCCTCTACTCATTCCCGCCGCCGCACGAAGACCCTCCCAGTCCTACTCTGCGGTGTCTGTTCCAACCGCCACCAGTAAAACTCCCAGCCAAGCTGCTATGAAGGTATGCGCTGTTGGGAAGTAACGGAATACAAATACATTGTAACTGTACTTTACATTTTTCAGGTACTGTTAATTGGGTATTTACTTTTTTTTTTTGGTTTTTTTAACTGTTACTTCCTCTATTTAGAAACTGAAATCTGCACTTTTAGGGACCACTATACACAGTTTGTGCGCTTTAGCCGCCTCCAGAAGTATGAATGGGAAAGCGCAGTCGAAACGTTGCCACTGAAAACGTCAATTGTATTTTGCTGTGAAAAGCCAGGAGCAACCAAACGAAAAGCAAAGCAGCAGAGCGAGGCTGCCAAAGAGAAAGTGCCCCATGACATCCGACAGCGCTACGTCACCCAGTTCACGGAGGCGTTTCTCGATACGTCCGCCGATATCGACGAGGCCTTCAAAAAGGTGATCCTGTCTCTCGCTGGGAATGTTGACACTCCATGACAATGTGTATTAGTCATTTGTCCCGTTATGGTCGACAGGCCCTAGCTGAGGAGAAAACTGTGTACAATCGCAGTGTCAACAAGCTGAAGTATCTTAGCATTGCTGTGAATGCGCTGAAGAGGTTAAAAAAGCAGAATTCTGTCACTTCCAGTGGTGAGGAACACCTGCAAGTGTATTCATAAACCGTCACGATTGCCTTTCTTGATGGCCTTTTTCCCCCTCTGACTTAGATGAGAAAGCCAATGGGAAAAATAAAGGAAATATTCCACTAAACCGGAAGCAGCTCAAAGGAAATGGTGCGTGCCACTCTATGCTGCAAATTATTTCGCACAGTACTGCTGTAGTACAATAAATTCTTCTTTCCCATGCAGATGACGCTTCCTTGTATGAGATTTTAAGGGATTACATTCTAAGTGAGGAGCAGCTGATTGAGAGTAACTATCCTGTCCAACACCCTGAGAAACCCGACTGCGCTGTCCTTTTCGCCAACAATAAGAAGGGCGGCAACGACCGTAAGCTCCCAGACATGAATTGACTGTCGTCGTCACCAGAGGGCGCACTTTAGCTGCATCTCATGGCACCTTCGTGACTGCGTGTCTCCGAATAGCCCTGAAGAGGATTTGCTGTCGGTGCGGAGCCACATACTCTGTGAACAAAGCGGGCAAGCACACCCGAACGGAAGAGTGCAACTATCACTATGGGAAAGGCGTGGAGAACAGAGGTACACGAGTAATATGGTTGTCAAACTGGGTTCTGCGAGCCATGACTTGGTCGGCTCAGTAAATTATCATGTCGTATTTGTCGAGATGTGTCACTTACACATGGAGACTGACGGCCAATTAAACAAACATAAATCAAGTTTGCAGCTTTCTTTTTTTTCCCCTTAAAAATGCAGCTATGCTCATATTACAACTTTTTTTTTTTCATTTGAAAATAGGAATTTTATGATTGAAAGAATGGAATTTAAAAATTGGAAAACAGTTATCGGGACACTGCGACGTTCCTCTCATAATAGGCCACTTTTAAGTTCCCATGGCATTTAGGGGTCCACAGTTTTGTAGTATTCGAGTTATGATTAGTTCCTTGGAAGATGTTCTATCCTGTAAAGGGTCCTTTTGATGCAAGAAGTTTGCACACCTTTTATAAAGTATCTTGTTGATGTGTGTACCCACCATAGTGCCAGGCGGGGTGGAGACTCGCTATAGCTGCTGTCAGGGCGTCATGGGAGCACCCGGTTGCCAAATTTTTAAGGTGAAACCCCGGTTGACACAAAACTTGGCGGCCCACTTTTATGAATCTCTCTCTTAATCTGCTCATCTGCTACAGTTGCATGTGCACGATTCCCTTGCCATGGATGGATTCGTATCAACCATCCCCAGACGTCCCGCAGATAGCAGCTGCCCCGGAGTTTACGCGTTGGACTGTGAAATGGTGACTTTGTTCAATTCTTTACTCAAGTATGAAAAAGGCAAATCATTTTTAAAAATTATAGTGAAGAACTAAATACTGTACTTTATGTACCGGGACTAAATGTTTTCTTGGAGTATGCTTCAATGTTCCGTATTCATAAATTTGCAAAATAGATGCATGTTTATATAATGATACATTTTTAGCAAGGATGTCAATTCCTCATGGTAGAACTTGCACCCCATTGCTACCCAATTATAGTAGATGAAATAGCATCGCGCTCATGTGAATCTCTGTGCAGCTTGAAAGAAAGAAAAAAAACATGTCAGCAGTTCAAAATCTGAAGTTCTTTCACTTTGGAGACATTTTCGTGTAACATGGAATTGTTATTACTGAGTGGAGCATCTGCCCTTTGTGATGTCAGTGTTACACTATTCACGGTTTGGAGCTGTCGCGAGTGACAGTGGTGGACTCGAGCCTCCGAGTGGTATACGACGCATTCGTCAAGCCGCACAATGAGGTCATCGACTACAACACCAGGTAACGAGCTCAGAATGGAAAAAGCTCCAGGAGCCTGTTGACATGGCACCTTGTGCAGGTTTTCGGGCATCAGTGAGGAGGACGTGAAGGCCAACCACGTGTCTCTGGCGGAGGTGCAGAAGACCTTATTGAGCTTCATCAGTGCTGACACCATTCTGATTGGCCATGGCCTCGAGACAGATTTCTGTGTCCTCAAGGTGACACTCTGACAATTTTTATTTTTTTTATGGAAGAGCATTTAATTGTCCTGCTTGCAACTATATGTTGTTGCCATAGAGAGATGAACATTTGCAGGAATATCTTTTTTTCTGAAAAGTAATTGAAATTGGTTTAATTCTTCTTATGCTGCTTGAGCAATTTTTTTTTCTGCCACCCCGCAGACCAGTTCAGTACGCACCTTAAATTTGAGGATTGATTTATACAAGACCGTAGTGTATAGCTACAAGTTCCCCCATGTTGTGCCTTAAATTGGGTTTGCAAGAAACCTTCGCACCTGAGGGGGGAGAAAAACGGCTCAGCAGAGACATAATGCATGACTGACGAGGTGGCAAGTATTTCTCGTGCACTCCCAGGCACACTTCCCGCGGCCTCCATCGTTGGCCTCGGCTGCTCTGTTGTACATTTAAAAAAAAAAAAAGTCTTAAACTGCTCACATTAGTGTTATGGTAACACTATTAAGAACAAGCCATGCTACCAACGTAGCAGCCTTGGCTCATCTTGAAGCCGTGGGTCTGTGCCTGCAAGTGCAGGAAAAATGATCTGGTCGTTTTTCTTTGGATTCTTGCAAAGCAAATTGGAGCCACTAGATGGGGCCAGAGAGGGCTCTCTCTCCACCAGCCCCTTCTGCCCCTGCCAATGGTCAGCAACTGCCATTATTTGAGGAAATATGGTCTGTGAAGATTAATAATTGTTGTGATTTCTCTTCAGTGTTGCCAAAGATGAGAAGGAAACGTGCGCTAAACCAAGCCACGTTAGCCTCTTAGGACGTGTGTCCACCCAGTGCTACCATCCAATTAATCTCCTCAAGTGAGGAATGTGGGGATGATGATGATGATGCCCCGGGGGCTGTGAAAAGGGAGGATGTCCAGTATGCTGGTTTTTGTTACAAAAACTTTGACAAGGATAATCATTCCAGCTTCTCCCAATCCTATGGACTTTTGTCATCCCGTTCTCATGTGCTTGCCAAAAATGTTAGACAAGTCATTTTATAACTTGGTTATATTGGTCAAATGCAGACTAAACTGTGTTAGTAGTGGAGGAAATCAAGACATAATGACAAAGCGTACCTCCTCTATTAGGATTGTTTTCATTCAAGTCACAATTGAGTCTGATTATGAAGGTAGTTGGAATGAATTGGGTCGTTTTTTAATGCCACCAATTAGTCAGGACAGTCTTATCAGACCCACTTTTTAGCCTATTGGCCTCCATTTTACACCCTGTCCTGCGTCCAAAGTAAACATTGGACATTTGCTATTGTAAGCCACCACTAGGTTGTCCTTTGAGCAATCTCCTTTGGTAGCATTCAGAGGCAGCAAATGAGGCCCGAAATCATTTCCATTCATTCTCATCATACACTGGTCTCAAAACGTTGGTGATATTTGGCTTTGTTCACTTTTTTTAGTACGATTTGGACTGCCTTGCTGTTATCTAACAAGGAGCTCTGTGACAAAAATCAGCCAGGAATGCCCCACACAATTTCCTGCTTCCATTCGATTTGGGTTTTAAACAGTGCTCTTTGTCATGCTCTTCACGTTTTGGCGTCATCAGACCAAGATTAAACATTACCTCACCATTGAGAGGCTGATGGTGTCATGGTACCATCAGCAGGCTGCAACAGAGATACTGGAGGAGTCACAGAAAGGCTTGGAAGTGGACGTTCTTGAAAATGTGAATGCATGTTGTCAATTTTGCCACACGGCTCCTTGTCGGAGAACAGCAAGTTGTACCAAAAAATACTGAAACGTTGGATGTGCATATAAAAGTCTTAAGAGGGTTCACTTGTAATGTAAAGGTCATATTGCATTTTAGGTTCATCCTGACATTTCACCCGGAAACCGAATAGCATTAGTTTTTGTGAATATGAATTGCTGCTGTCATCGCCGCCGCCGCCGCCAGTGATGGATGCTACAGGATGGTCTGTTTCTCTCTCCCAACTTGTAGTTGCTCCACGGCACGGTGGTGGACACGGCAGCGGTCTTCCCCCACCGCCTGGGCCCCCCTCACAGACTGAGCCTCAGCAGCCTCACAGCAGAACACCTGACCAGGATCATCCAAGAGAGCGGTGGGTCTCTCTTGGATAATCCGTAGCACATTATCTCATTTTTAATAAATGAGCCGTTTGGTGTGTAGAGTGAGATTGGTGACAAAATGGCATCCTGTGTCAGTCTAAAACACCCCCCCCCTCATTTTCTCCCCTCCCCAGTGTGTGGCCACGACACGGCAGAAGATGCCGCTGCCTGCATGGAGCTCATGTTGCTGAAGGGCAAAGATGGCAGAATGAAAAGACATGATGGCAAAAACACCTCACACCTCACCCCAAAATGCACTTAGTTTGAAAAAAGAAACCATTATCTAGCATGTTGCTTTATTGAGTAATGCTACCAAACTTTATTTTGTTAATTTTGATATTGTTTGTGTTTATAAACGAATGTAAATGCACTTAACTATGGGTTAAGACATGCCTGAAGTGGGTGGGGGTGGTTTGTTATTGTGATATAACTGTCTAAGTAAAAAAAACAAACAAAAACGTTTTTTTGTTGTCATTATGAGTCAGCCAATGAGCTGCCAACCTTTAATGAGCTCAGGTGGTGGAGATGCACATGGTCACGCCCGTGAGGCTTGTGATTGGTTCGCCATTCTGCATCTCGGGTCGGTGTATTTTGATTTGAATCATTTTCAAGTTTGTGTTACAATTCATTTCTATTTGGTCCACACGTTGGTCACTTCATTAAGTACAACATTAAGTACATCTGACCATTGCCACCGTCTGTCTCAAAGCACACGTAAACCACAAATTTTGACGCTCAACAAAGCAAAGGTTTGAGTGAGTAATGGTTCACAACTTTTAAGGTCAAAGGACTGGTATTTATATCTCAGTATTTGTCACTTTTTTGACAGCGCTTGCATCTGTTTGCCTTACTCCACCTATATCTAATGTTTGTTGTGCGTATAAAATGTACAAAGTCATAGCACGAACACGACTTGTTTCCATTACTCCGCCTTCTTCTTTGTCTTCCTGTTCCGGCCGCAGCATCTACGCAGGCAACACTTGCACATCTTAACGAAGAGGAACGTTGACAGCAGGACCACGGCAAGCAGGAACCCGGCCACGTCCAGGCAGTGGTACTGGTACCAGGTGAGCTCGTGGGATTGGACCCTGAGGTGCTTGGCGCCCTTATGTCTCATGGTGAACTCGATCCAGAACACGGCCTCATCCAGGGCACTCTTGGGTCGGTCGTGGTGGATGACTGACAGACGCATGGCGTTCTCCTTGTACCTGGGGGCAAAATACAAATATGATGGCAAAGTGACTTTTTAATGGCTTGTGTCCAAATGTTTTGGTCTCTGGAGTGCCTTCCAGCCCATACATATATATAGATATACATCCATCCATTTTCTGATCCGCTTATCCTCACAAGGGTCGTGGGGCGTACTAGAGCCTATCCGATCTGTCTTCGGGTAGTAGGCGGAGTACACCCTGAACTGGTTGCCAGCCAATCGCAGGGCACTCATACACGAACAAACATCCACACTCACACCTAGGGACAATTTTGAGTGCTCTATTTGCCTGCTATGCATGTTTTTGGAATGTGGGAGGAAACCGGAGTACCCGGAGAAAACCCAGGGATAGCATGCAAACTCCACACAGGAAGGCCAGAGCTGGGATCGGAATCTGCACTGTGAGGCCGACGTGGTTACCAGTTGACCCTGGCCAGGGCCGCCCCATATATAGATAAATAGATAAAATTGTACTAACGTGAGTTGAGTATTCAAGTCAGTGGCGGATTACAATTACAACAGCAATCATTTGTAATATAATGAACAATAATACATAAATTGTTAATTGTCACGCAAGCGTAAAAACAAATATATGTGAAACGTAAACCGTAAAAACCTCAGGGAAGTAAAAGCGGAAAGAAAAAAAACCCTTACGACTTGTCCTTAATGACGGTCTTGATGGCGTTGCTGAGGTCTTCGGATGACATGAAGTTGAAGTCCACGGTGACAGCGGCGCCCTTGGTCTTCATCCGCACCATGTTGTCGGGCTGGTCGGCGAACATTGGAATGCCCACCATGGGTATGCCGTGGTAGATGGCCTCATAAATGCCGTTGGTGCCGCCATGAGTGATGAAGGCTCGCGTCTTGGGATGACCTGGATGGTTGTTGGGCTGAGTTCCAGCTATTTGCCTGAGGAGGCACGGAAAAAAATGGCGGGTACTAACCCAGTAGGTCATTCTGAGGGATCCAGTCGTATAGTCTTGTGTTGGGGCCCAAAGTATCTGGTTTTTCTCCGGTATACCGCCAAAGCACCTAAAAACAATCGTTTAAAAGCACTTGATCTCAAGTTTGTTCCGTCCACGAGCTGTTACTTGAGCTCCACAAAAAAATGCAAGAAATTATGATCATTTTTAAAAAAGTTCATACCACCAGTCCTCATATGGACATATGAGGACTGGTGCGCCAATCAAACAGATAATTGAATATTCTTGTTCTTATCATGCAGGTGTACATTCTCAAGATAAGTCCAACCTTTTGGGGGATCTGAGCAAGACCTGAGGCAATCATGTTGGCTTTCTCATGGCTGACGTTCTTGACCATGGATCCCAAAGTGAAGACCACAACGCCGTCATCGCCCGAACTCTGCACAAACTCTTCCATGTCCTGAATAGAAGAAGGGCACCAAACAGCGGAACCTCAAAGGTTAAACACAACGCACTCAATTCTTTTCAGTGGGAAATAATGGATATGGTGTCCTCCGGTAATTAGATGTGTGTATAAAAATAAAAGAATGAATTCAAATAGGAATCAGGGTGCTTCCAAATGTAGATGTATATAAATCTGACGCGAGTGTAGTGTCAACATTCAGATCCGAAATACTGTGACTCACTACATATTTGTGGTTCAGCATTCACGCATTGGACTATTGCCAATATTTTTTCCCCCTATCCTCCATTATTCACTTTTTTTGTGCTCATGGTGGTGAGTTGAGGAGCTTCATTTCGACAAAAGTAGTCCTTAGCCGTCATTTTGTAACATGGCACAGTTTAAACCATTCGGGGAGAAGAAGGCATCAATTACTTGAGTATTTTCGCTACTCGTGGCTGAGCTCAGTCTCTATCCCCACTTACCCCGTCACCGTCATCCAAATACTGAACATCAATTGCCTAATAGCATACATCGTTAGCCCAATTGCCTAATTACCGAAGTCATTTTTGAATGTTCATTCAACAAACAGGAAGAGTCCAGTTGCCTTGAGTTAATCTTTGCCGGTTATTGTGCTCGGTAAACAATCAATTGCCACCCCCCCCCAAAAAAAACCAAAACAAAACAAATTTTAGCAAGCACATGGGTGTTTAATTATTTTATGTACTATTCTTTACTGTCATGTTGTCGTTGGGCATCGTTGACTCGTGTGGAGTTCTTTGGTGTTGTTTCGCGATCTTAAGTAGCCATGTTGGACATGTGTCATTTGAAACAAACAAAATTGAATATCGGAATTAAATAAGAATTGGCTTGGGACCTGGAGTTTTAATTCATCCTAAAACGTTCATTCATTCATCTTCCGAACCGCTTTATCCTCACTAGGGTCGCGGGGGGTGCTGGAGCCTATCCCAGCTGTCTTCGGGCAGTAGGCAGGGGACACCCTGAATTGGTTGCCAGCCAATCGCAGGGCACACAGAGACAAGCAACCATGCACGCTCACACTCACACCTAGGGACAATTTAGAGTGC
>CAAKHF010024254.1:0-73622 GCA_901007745.1 Hippocampus kuda | reverse complement strand
CGGGGGGGGGGGAGGGGGGGGGCAGGGTGCAAGGGGTGGGGTGGGGTGGGGTGGGGGGGCTCGGGTTGAGCTGGGATATTGAAACGTGGCGAGTGTGAATTGGCTTTGAGGGGATAAAGAGCTCAGGGGCCTATCGGCTGGCGCCCAAAAACTCCAGAAATTCTTTTCTCCGCCGGGAGAGCGAGGGGGCTGCCAGCACTGATCTGGCCCATTGTGATAACGGATTCAGGCGGCGTGCGCGACGCTGATAAGGAAACTCGCTCTCAATAGACGATTACCCGCACGCACACTTGGGACAGAATAGTCAATCGGGGGACTCGGTGGAGGCAACCCAGATGCGTTTTCGTTATTTTCGCTGCTTTGCCATTTTGCCTACTGTTTGCAGGCTACAATGCTTCAAAATCCGACAATGTTAAAAACGGTTCTACAACAAACAGAGGAACTGACGCACCCTCTGAAAATGGTCCTTAGTCATACTGTAGTTTAATATGTAAATATACCTCAACTTATGATCCCCAAAAGATTTTAAATTCAATCGATGCTAATGCCATGAGTGCATCTACGTTATTTGCCATGATGCGTTAGCATCACGCTAACAGGCTGAAGAACACGTCATTCTCTTTTGTTTTATGTTTGGTTTGACAGTAAACTTCAGCTGCGAGTGGCCATCTTTTTGCTGAAGATTTTTTTCACCATCTGCCAAACTGCTGCTTCTTGTGAAGTTTGCTGCCACCATACGTAGTGTATTTATGGAACACTTTTTTTTTTTTTTTTGCCCGCAACTCAAGACATTAAATCGGCGAAGCGACGACTTGTATCTCGAAAACCCATTCCATAAATACCTGATACAAAACCCAAGAAGACACATTGTGTTCTTAAAGTTCCAACAAATGGCTCTGCCATAAACCGCGCTCACAAAAAGTGTCACGGCGCTTGTCCTCACATACAAAGCTGTTATCTTACCCGGCAGCCTCTCTTAGCATTGTAGGGCATTAGCTCAGCTCAGCGCGAAGAGGCAAACACGTCGAACCAGACACAAGGCGGCCGTGGCATTTTACATGATTTGCTCATTGTTTTGACCACGCCACAAAGAGTCAGCTGTCAGATTTCGCAAGCCGGCCGGTGTGTCCAGCTGCCCTCTGCACCCTTTAACATGCCATTAGCGCCGCTTTAATAGCGCTAACTGTTTACTCTTGGGCTCAGTCGTCATCGGCCTTTTTTTAGAGGAGGGCCTCAGTGGACCACCGCCGTGCAGTTTACGACTGCACCAAGGAGATCTAATACCAGAGCCGCATCAAAAAAACCCTCTTTGATTCAGTTGATTCTTACAGTTATCCTATACGCCATAATTGTAGTGTAATGGCCGGTCGTCATTAATTTCATTCATTATTGTATTCATTCATTTATTTGGGGTAAATTAATCACGAGTAAAATACTGTTCAAAACAAAATTGGAATTGTAAAATGAAATTGCAGTCCCTAAAAATGAGAGAACATATTGGTTAAAGTTTTCATGTATATTAATTTGTTGGATTTTAATTTGTTTTTTTAAATTCATGTCTTTCATGTTTTTGGTTAATACATTTTTTTGTTTTCTTGAAACTTTTTGTATTACTTTATTTCATCATTGTATGGAAAGCAAAATACACTGTCGAAATTCAAAACTAGTCGCAAGTTTTTTTTAAAACCTTTTTTTTTTTGTAATCATTCACTTTGGGTGAAATTACAATCAAAACAATTGGCATTGTACGAGGAAAATAGAATTTTGGGGGGGGGAAATGTGGGAAGTTGTTTGGTACACAATATTATGAAAATTGGATTAAAAATTTTTAAAGATTTTTTTGCAAATTAATTTTACGTAAAATTACAATCAATTTGAATTATCTATAAATTAAAAATTGTCCTTGTCAGATGTATATTTTTGTATGTAAAAAAATATCACCAGTTTCATTTATCGACACAAAATTTTGGTCGTCATGCCTATCATTATAGGACACACAAAAATGTCTGAAGGACCCCTGCTTGAAATTGCAAAGGAAGTCAGCCATTTTATTTTCAGGTAATCTTTATGGGCAAATTACAGGGCTCATACTTTGAACTCCCAGTAGGGAATTTGCCCCAAATAAGACCCAATTGTAAGCAAGTATCCTGGACAGATAAGTGTTGAAAGGGGAATTCAATTCCTATTTTCTGTTAAAACCTTAAGAGCTGGCAGAAATCGAAAGAGTATGTTTTACAGCAACCCCCCACCCCCGTTGGTCATCCGGAGGGTCACAGCAGGGTTAAATACTTGGTAACCCGGGGGCTACTGAGGCATTAAAATGGGCCATCCTCCTGCACGTTTGCTCAACGAGACAGCGCTTGACTCCAAGGTGACTTTTGGGGTCACAAGTTAAGCTGCCATGATTCAAGCCTGTGGTCAGTGGTCAGCTTTGTGTCCGTCACATTGCTGGCGTGGACGAGCACATGCAAACAAAGATGGCAGATGCGCTTCACTTTGGCTGAGTTCCAGTTCGATCATACGCCTTCTAACGTGCACGTTGTTCCTGTCACGAATTATTTTATTTTTTAGTAGTTGTATTGATCTGATAATATCGGTCTTTTGGTGAAACGATAAAACTTAGTTGAAAAATATTTTTTCTGCCATACACAAGCTGATGCTTGTGTTGAAGCTCAGCCTTCCTGCACAGTCTGAAGAAAGACCGTGAATCGGAGCTATTGGAGAGTTGCTTGTTTCTTTAATCTGGATGAAAAATTTGGGTATTTTACAGACTTGGGGTATACGGTCCGTATACATACGGTCCTACCCCAAAATGTAGTCACCTGCTTTCATACCAGTTGAAAACACTATGACACGTTAAGCTAACCGCTAATGCAGGCTAAAAGGAACTTGATCTGATTTTTAGACAAGTGGAGAATGACTCAATGTCAACTAATTGACATGTTGAGTCGGGTGTGTCTTAACCTCCATGGCAGAGGCTCCGTCGAACCCCTGAGACCGATTCACCGAACCCTTAGGGTTCGATCGAACCCAGGTTAAGAACCGCTGCTTTATAGCAAATAAAATGTGTTCCAAAGCGTGATGTGAAATGCTAAAGTTGGCTTGATTTGACCTTGACTAAATTAAGTCATGACCTAATTTGAGTCCCCTCAACCCATCCGAGCTCACCGATTTGTTGTAATTATTTGTAAATGATGCACCCTGTCATGCTAATTGCTAATGGCTGCTAAAATTGGCTTGGTTTGACTAATGTGTCATTCCTCTTACTCACTCCTGCACAAAGTCCAAACCAGGCCTGCCCGCTGCCCAATTTCACACAAAATAAAAACACTATTAAGCTAAATGCTAATGCTAACTAACGTTAGCTGCGGGCAATGCAAAAAAAAAAAAGAGCTTCATCAACAAACAGTTTATTCAATAAATAGTTCAAATAAATATTTCTCACAACCAAGAACAGGAAAAAAAAATCCAAAAAGAGGTATCAGATGCTAATTATGCTATTTAGCATCACAGTAAACAAGCAAAAAGCATCAATCTTTGGCGAGATGAGTTGCAAACTGTACAAAAATGAGTCCTCATATTCTTCAAGAAAAAAAACGACAGTGCAATCTTGTCAGTCGGGGTGGAAAAAAGAGAATGTGGAAAAAGTGCTTTTTCTGAGGCGGTCGCGGAGATAAATCTCTTTACAGCTCGTCTCTTTTAGTAGAACACAAATACCTACTGGGGGACTCGTAATAAAACATCCATGCACAATACAAACACAATGCTTCACATGTGCACTCCTCACATAGGTAGAAGGTCAGACCCGAAAAAAAAAAAAAAAGTAGGTCTGAAAGTCCGTTTCCGGCCGTGATCCTACCAGGGCTCTGAGCTGCCGCAGCTGGACCCGGGCGAGAAGGGCGCCTCGGTGTCACTGGCCAGCGTCCAAGGACGCGAGGGCGAGCGCAGCTGCTCCATGTTGCCGCGCAGTAGCGTGAGTAGGGCGGCGGGGCTGTGGCGGTGGTCGGCACGTCCCTCGCCGCCGCCGCCGCCGCCCTGGCTCTCCAGCAGGCGCGCCAAGAAGTCGATGTAGCGCATGGCCAGCCGCAGGATCTCGTTCTTGCTCAGCTTCTTCTCGGGCGGGTGCGTGGGGATGAGCTTGCGTAGCTCGGAGAAGGCGCTGTTGACGTTGTGCTGGCGCCAGCGCTCGCGCGTGTTGGTGAACACCTTCCTGGTCATGATGGAAGAAGTGGAGAAACCTCTGGCTCCTGTGCGAGAACCACAAGAAATTGTTGTTAATTACCAGCTCAAATTTGCGTATAAAAAGGTGATTTCCAATAGAAATTCCATTTGATTACTATTTTTTTGAACGTTTGGCAGAATTTGCATTTTGAAGTTGCACTTTGCAACTCTGACGTAGCCCTGCTACTTTTACTTTGGCGCCATCTGGTTGCATATTGGTGCCAAGGAACTGTTGAAGTCGATGGGGGGGAGGAGCTTTGTCAGTCCACATCTCCGTCTAAAGGAAAAGTAGTGCTTTACTGCCATTGTTTGGCATCATTATAAACATATTTATAGAAATCAGCTGATTTCTGGCTGATATCTGATAAATCGTCTGACCGACTGATCCAGTAAGTATCCTATAAAACTCTTAAAAACTAAGGCCGCTTAAACGTGACCAAATAATCATGTCGGGTGAAGCAGCATGTGGCTCAGGGAATATTTGTCATCGGAAAATGCTCAGAATTGAAGTAGTATTAAAAGCGGGTTTCACTTGGAAAATCCTAGTTTTTCTGCAGGGAAAATTGTAAAACAGTAAAGCCAAAGATGAAGGACATTTGACAAAATGATTGGATAACTTTTTTTGTAAATGTAATTAACAGGTTTTATTACACAGTGATGGAATTTGACCTTGTCGTCGGCGTGCATGGATTTGAATTTGCCATTCGGCCATTGAGGAAGAAAAAGCGATAAATGCCATTTTAGTGAATGGCATTTATCATCAATAATTCGATTTGTGATACAAAATCGACGGTGATTCCAAGCCAGTTGCATTTTATTTTTTTAAGACATAAAAGTGAGTTGAGGCATGTTTTGTCTATTGCAATTTTAATTTTCTTCTAATCGCAGTTCTTTTTTTTTTCTTTTCTTTCCAGGCAACCGAGGTGACACTGTCTGGAGTCTGATGACTGACAGTAGGTGTTACTTTATCAACCCATCCACTACATGAACCGCTTATCCACCACTTGGCAAAATCTGAGGAAAACCACAGTTTCTCTCTAAACAAGACTTCGTCAGAAGTCAGCATTCCCATATCGTCTCCCAGATTGTATCGCAGCCATAAAACTTTCAATCGTCCTCCATGCTTATTAATATCAAAATGTCCTTCCAGCCAAAATGATCCTTACCTTGATGTCAACGTTGTCATGAGCAGGAGAGCGGAGGGAAGAGCCAGCTTTGGACACGCACGCAGAAAAGGGTACTGCCGCATGATCCCGCCTGACGTTTTATAGTGGACGTGGTCATTGTGTGAGCAAGGGAGGCAGGGGGGCGTGTGTGGGTTGGGGGTTGGGGGGGGGGTGTCGTCAACGCCCCCCTCACCGGCCCATCACAACGCCCATCTATTATGACCACAATGAGGCGTCTTCCTCATCATCATCGGTTAGCGCTGTGTGAACACTCGCAAGCGGGAATTCTCACTCACCTCCTCTCCTCCCTCGATAATTGATCGTTTCGTGACAATTATTATGATTTAATAGCAATGCCGTCCCATGACCCTTATAATACCGGACTCATTTGCAAACCATACTAAGCACTCTTGTCATGGCATAATATACATATTTTTGACTTTTTTTTCTGCAAACAGTATTTACATTTTTTTTTGAGTTCAGTGCAATTTGAATTTTCCTCCCCCAGCCACCAGTGAAAAAAAACAACCTCATAGCAAAAAAAAAAATAAATAAATAAATTCCCAAACACCATAAAAAATAACAATGGCCATCATTCCCCCCCCCCTCCCCCGAGTGCCAAAAGATATTTTAATGGTTTGAGGCTGCCCATTCCTAAAATGACAAGCGTTTATCTGAACTGGCTCAAGTTTTTGAAATATTTTTGTCAATGAATTTATTGATCATTAATGTGCTTTGACAGTCATTTTTTAAAAGTCGATATTTGTCCATTTTTCTCTCTGTTGTAAAGTCCGACAAATGAAGACGAAGTACCGTAAAGCAAATAAAATGTTATGGCTGTAATTGATTTATTGTTGTATGCATTAAGGGGCAAAAAAAAAAAAGAAGACATTATTCCATTCACATTTATTTTTAATTAATCTGCCAATAAATTGGTTATCTGAATTTTACTCTGCCAAATATCAAAATTAACATTATGAATAATTAAACCAAAATACAATATGATCTAAAATATTTTTTTTAAAACATGATTTCACGAATTTTGAACAAAACATCCAAACTGATGACATAACATTAATAAAAGAAAAAAAGGTTGACTTTTTGGTTCTTTGAATCTTTGTTTGATACAGGTAGAAATACAAGCAATTAATAAATGCACTTTGGAGTTGTTTGATTTCTTATTTTTTAATCTGACCAATTTATTGATGACATTTATTTTATTATTTGGGAGTTATCGTGAGGTGAAGCGCTTCAGATTTCCTGCCATAACCAGGAGATCACGTAACTCGCTGAGCGTCCAAGCGAATTGCTTTGGTGCTATAAGAGGCCTGTTTGCTATGACATGCATCGTTTTCAGTTTTTTTTACCACATCTTAGTGGGACCAAAATATTGGGACTTTGGCTGCAATGACATCACATTCTATGAGGAGTCTCTCCCCCCCCCCCCCTCTGTTAAAAGGTGACTTTCCTGTAAACTGAGACGTCGTTCTCTCTTCTCCTACCGCAGCGGACACGTCGGACAACCCACCGTCACAAACACCATTACGCCGTTCAACATGGCCGCAAGCCACATTTGAATCCGACCTGATTGGCCCACAAAAGGTAAGAGTAGCATATCCAGATTGACAGGTGAACAATGTGCGTTTTGTGCGCCGCTGTGGTAATCTTGTCCAGGCCTGGCACATAAATTAGCCAGCAAACACTTGTCCATGCTTACTCAAAAAAACTGCCCCGATTTAACCAATTTTTTTTGTTTTTTTTACACCCTTCAAGTGTTGTTTGAAAGACGCAGCCTTCCGTGAGACTCTCTGTGTGGAGTAGGAATTAGCATAATCCGATTAGGCGGCCGGGATTAGCCCCCTCAGAGCCCGCTTTTTCTGAATCAAGCATTCATGGGCGCCGCCCTCACGGCCAAGAGGCCGCACCTGCAGGCCCGACGCCATCACGCTGACCTTCTTCACGCCGCTAAACTCCAAATATTTGGGCCCATTTCTTATCGTTCCCCATCACGGGAAGACATTGGAGTCGTCAATTGGTTCAATGTATTGTGCCTTGAGATACGAGTGACTTTATTGACGAGGTTTTCAAGATAACAGCTGTCATGTCAACGGCATGTTCTTTTTTTTTTTTTGGCTCTGATTTACAAGTGCGAACTTGTATGATGGCAGTGACTCAGCTCAATTAACAACAGTTACACAGAAAAGATAAGTGAGGGAAAAAAATCTGAAAAAGAGGAGTCGAGTTGTTTTATTGCCGTTCCCATTTCAAGTTTACTGTCTAACTACACATAAAAACTGCGAATTGCACTTTGTGTATTGAGCGCGACCATATGGCTTAGACTTTCGGTCTGCTAGCTTAATGCTAATGTTAACAAATAATGCGAAACGCAACTGACGTGCTAGCGCTTAAAAAGCTATGTTGCGGTGTTAGAACAAAGAAGGACTGATATTGCCGCGACGAGAATGTTCGAATGTCTATTGGTTCCCCATTTGGAAAGGATTCACCACACTTCACTTTTCCCACATTGTAACACATATGCAGCCGTATTCTGATTTGGATTGAATCCATTTTTTCCCCCCTCCAACCCAATCCATCACCTGTATGTGCAACACAGGTTGATGGATGATGGCGGACACTTTTACTGTGGCTGCGATCGCCGATAACAAGGTGACCTTTACACAGGCGGCCACTTTCCCACCCTACAATCAGCGCGCCATTACGCTCACTGTTTACCCACCGAGCCTTTAACGCAGCTCTTCGGACACGCCTCCCTTACTGCCTTTGTCCCCCCTGCGCCATTAAACAACATTGTCTCTCCCTTTTTTTTTGGGGGGGGGGCGTCACAGGCTCGTTAGTTGGTTATTGATGCTGGCCAGTCAGTGTGGGATGAGCCTGTCCGGACGCTCCCAGTCCAAGTCCCCAGGGGTGGTCTTTGTCTGGAGGACTTGGGGGGGTGGGGGGGGGTCATTCCTCGGGGAGCTGCTTGACTGTGCTGGCTGGTAAAGATAAGCATTCTCTCTCCACATGCTTAGGTGGCGATAAGGGGATTGCTGCACTCCACACTTGAATGTTTTTTGACACACTCAGCATTTAATTGTTGAAATTGAGAAACAGCACACAAAAACATTATATAAATACACCACCGTGTTTAAATACTGCAATGCTTGCTGTTGTTCATAAACTCTGTCGAACAAATCAATCGTGAACGTGTGAAATAGTTTTACAGGGAACGCCAAACTGGAAATGAACAGAATGGGTTCATTTAAAAAAGTTTAAGTCGGGTCTGTCCGTCTGTCCGTCCGGGCACCTTCTCGTAGCTCAGCCTGCTTTTCTTCAGAGGAGTCGGCGCTGGAAAAAAAAAACAAAAAAAACCCCGCAATTATAGCGCAGCTATTTTGTTTTGATAGGTCTGAAACTTCTTTGTACATGACAGAAAAGAAACAGTCTGTATTGCTTGTAGGAAAGACACTACAGTATGACCGTTGTTGTCTGATCCATGTTTGAACGCATCTCTCTACCAACCCATCATCTAGCTACCCCAATTTACCTACCTGCCCACCATCTACCTATCTACCTTCCTTCTCAACAATCCATCAATTTTCCTATCCAACTATGAAAACCTGTCTACCCACCTACCCACCCACCTGCTCCCTATTTTGTTAACTACCTGCTACCAACCCTCCCATCTACTCTATCAACCCACTAATATTTTCATATCCAACTACCAACTGACCTTCCTTTAGAATGTGACTAACTACCTACCTATCAATCAATCAAACTACTTACCTGTCTATCCACCATCTCCCTACCACTCTACTGTCCACCAAAATAAGTTTACTACTGTAGCTCACCGATTCTTGTCAAGCATGCCGCCTCTTCACTTCTCTTCCTCTCTTGTCCCATACAGCATCGTGATCCATAGTTAGTTGACAATCTCCCTCCCGTGCGTGAACCTCTACCAGTCGGACCTCTTCTCCACAACGGGCTCTTTGAAGGAGGGCTGAAGTGGCCGAGTAGGGCGTCCAAGGACCTCGAACCTTGTTGCGACAACTGGCCACTCCCTCTCTCTGCCACTCCGGCTCGGCCCTTGCCACCAATTAAAACCTCTTCCTGGCCGGTTTCGTCCTTCCACAGATCAGCTCCAGACCAGTGGCTAAGCTCCGGGCTTCCGGCAGGCCACTTCGGGTCGTGGGTGAAATAAGCAGGCTCCTCCTGAGAGTAGAGGCTGAGCTCGGTGTCATCTGGGGCCAACAGCAAGCTGGGGTTGACGCTGGGAAATGGTGCCGGATCGGGTTGAGGAGGAAGTGGAGAAGCAGGAGGTGGAGGTGGAGGAGGAGGAGGAGGAAGTGGATGGACTGGACCTGACTGGGCTGGTTGAGCTTCATACAGGGAGGTGGCGTTGCTAAACAGCTGACATCAGGAAGATAATATGAGGTACACCTACACCCTTTGGATAGGGGTGTGTAGACTTTTTTTTTAATCCACTGCTTTTGTGTGGGTGCGCCAATTCCGATGCCATTCTTCAATTTTTGAGCTGCTCAGTAACAGTAATTTTAGTCATCGATTAATCTGTCAATCATGTCTTGATTGATGAATCAGATTAAAAAAAACTCTTGAAACAGTGCTTGTATTTTGGAAGGCGCACGTGTACCCAATGAAATGTTCCACAGGCATACCTTCAGGACCTTGTGCGGCACCTCTGGCAACATCTCCGCCAGCTGCGTCAGGGTGGCACCGAGTAGCCACGGCAACGAGGGCACCCTTCTGAGCATGAGTTGAGCCACCAGGGGGTTGATGCAGGGGAAGTGCGACAGGCAAAGCTCCTCCTGACCAACGTCGGGGAATGTAAACGTGTGACAAATGCAAAGAGGTGACGTGGAGCTCACCTGCGACGACGTGACGGCCAGCCAATCTCGCTCCAGGTAATCGACGGGATCACGAGTGCTGCACATCAGGCTGAGGAAGCAGATCCGGTTGACCCAGCGGGCCACTTCTGACACCTCCATTGCAATCAGCACCTGCCGCATAAATCGTAATATTCTAATCTTCCGTCGCAGAAGAATCCACACAAAATGGGCGCCATTGGCTCGGTACCTTCACGTCCAGGTCCTCCAGCTTCATGCCGAAGAGCACCAGAGATGAGTAGACCATCACCAAGTTGCTGAAGGCTTCGCTGGAGAACCTGCACGAATACGATCATCGCGCAACATCAGCACATCTTCTGATCAGCGAGCGGTTTAAGGATTGACGTGTTGACAGCAAGATATAACCCCGAGTAGAACTGACCCTCCCCCCTTGCCATCAGGGTAGTGCAGTATGATCCAGCAGTAGTTGTACTGCAGCGACAGAGCGGTGAGCCTCATCGCAATCGCCTCGTAGGCTCGCTCCTCACACAGCTCGTCCTGCGCCTACGCACAGAGGAAGTCGGTGGAGTCACAATAATATCGGAATTCAATTGATGGTGCGCTTGTCTACCTGAACGATGATGGCGGTGCTCTCGTCCACCGTGATGACAGAGTAGTGATTGGTCCTGCCCAACATCTGCAGGGACGGGCAGTGGCTCCTTTCCAGTAGCATTATGTTGAATCTGCGAATACAGCAAAAAAAATTAAAATTAAAAATTAAGTGGTCCTGTAATTTTGTAACTTCGGTGGTCGTGTACACGGCAGGACCAGGGTTTGAAGTTTAAGCCCTACATCCACCCAGGGAGATATTCTTTGTCCTCTGCGAAGAGGAAAAAAAATATTACTGCTGCTTGTGTATCCACGTCTATTATACTGCCCCCAGGTGGCCATGGTGTGCACAGCAGAACAATGTCTATTGAATTGAAGAAACAATATGGCATGTGTCATTACTGTACGTTTTCAAAAAGTAAAAACTTTTCTCCCAAAAATAAAAAACTAAAACACATTAAAACCATTTGTGTTGCTTTTGGAGGCTGGAATGGATTGCTGTTATTTCCATTTTGAGCCTTCTGTTCAAGGCACAGGTGGACAAATTCTACTTTTGTGTGCATGCGACTGTAATGTAAGCAACACTTGCGTAGATTCCAGCATCTGCAGCAGCAAAGGCCAGTTGAGGAGCGACTCGGTTGCCAACAACACATATGTCACCCTGTCCTCCAGGCTCTTTTCACGCTCCTGCTTATCTGTGGGAGTATTAAAAACGAAATCACCATCCGACCACCGAGAAAGAACCGAGCGAGTCACACGTGCTGACCTTCGCCAGGGAGGACGGTGTCGAAGGTGACGTGCTGCACTTTCCTCTCCTTGCAGACGGTCGCCCATGGCGATGGACCGGGGTGGTTGTACTCCACCACCAGAGTGAAGATGTCCCATGGGAAATCTGAGCCCAGATGCTGCTCGAACACCAGCACGCACCCGCTGTCCGGAATGCTGTATGGACAAAGGTAAAGGACTCAAGAAGCACTGTGTCTCCCACCTATTTGCAAATTTGCTACTTGCCATTTCACTCATTCGTGTTTTTTTTTTGCTGCTTAGCAAAAGCTGCTTTTGAGATCAGGCCAAAACCCTGTCTAATAAAAGTACTGCCTTGGCGCAATCTTGTGTCAACTTGGTGCCAAGGAACAACAGTTGAAGTGAGGGTAGCTTTATGTAGATAGAAAAGGAGTGCTCTGCCACCATCGTGTGGCCTTTATAGGAAATGATAAGCCTTTTCAGTCCACTCTTAGTCGTGTTCTTGATCAACCTACCTGCTGACAACATTGGCGCCGTTCAGTTTGCTCTTGTCGTTATCAGGGCGAACTGTACTTACAGCTGCAGAGAAACAAACAGTACAGGAACGTGTCACGCTATTTCGTGCTTCTGTCGAACACTTGGCTGAAAACCCAATTAAGAGTGCAGTACCACCACCTAGTGGGCAAGGTTGTCAATTACAGATCTATCCAGCCTTTGACAAATTTGGTTAATCAAAATTACCAGACTGTTTCAAGTATTTCTCTCGACAGAAAATGTTGAGGATGTTGATGAAAACTTACCAGTTAGTTGTTTCAAGCTTTGCATGATCGTGGACATTCTCTCTTCACAATTAAGCGACATGATGACAAGAATCTGCAGCAAACAAAGTGATCAACGTGCTGTTGTGGTTCTTCTCAAACCCGTTTCAGATACCGACTTTGTCGTTGTGCAGTCGTGCCGCCACCAGCTTTTGCAGCTCCAGCAGTTTCCCGTCGGACTCATGGTTCCTGCACCCGAGGTGTGAAATGATGTGCAGCCTCCTCAGCAGCTGAATGACATCCGTGTCGGTACATGTCTCTGCTGCCTTGCTGAGGTACTCTAAAGTAGAAAACTTTATTGGTCCAGGGGAGAAAATATCATTCTAACACCAATTACGTGTGATTCCAATGTCTTTCACTAAATGCCATTAGAGAGAGAGAGAGAGAGAGAGAGAGAGAGAGAGAGAGAGAGAGAGAGAGAGAGAGAGAGAGAGAGAGAGAGAGAGAGAGAGATGCCTCACAATCAAAAATATTAATTATCCCAAAGCACATTTCTAAAAAAAAAAGACATAACAATTAACCGAAAATTATTTTGCCATCAAGCTCCGGCTCGCGGACCCCGGATTGAGAACCACCACTCTTAAAATGTAAAGTGTTAGCGATGGGTGGTGAAACAAGCACATCGCAATGTCGTTACGAACCCAAAGCGGCGCCCACGTCACACTTGAACAGCAGCTCCTTGGTCGTTACCAGCATGTGGATCACAAGCACCCGGTGGAACAGCTGCTCCTCATCTGCACGCAACACCACATCAACGCTGCTCCGTCCGGTTCCCTCCACGAGTACGTTCTCCTTCCTCTGTGTCCTACCTCCTCCTTCCACTTCTGTCCTTCTACACAGCGCCATCTCTCTCTGTTTGAGAACGTAGCGCGTCTGGTCCGGGGCCAGGCGCTCAAAGTCGTTCCAGGCGGGGAGCCGAAGGCCCAGCTCTTTGGCAGAGGACAGACGAGGCTGGGCCAAGGACAGCAGCTCGCAGTAGGCCTGACGCTGACTGTCTGTGTGCGACATTAAAACACATCTTCACTTCTTCCTGAGTGTGTATCCGAATATTTCTCTGTATTTATTTGTGTCAGTAACGATAAACTTCTTGTGTGAAGAATGCAGTACTAGAAAGTGAATGATGAAAGATACAAAACAATATGGCGAGGAATGATACATAATTGTGATGGTATTTGTGCAAAAAAAAAAAAATTGAAAGACAAGTTTAAAAGAATTTGTAAAAATTACACTAATCGAGGAAGAAAATGTAAGCAAGTACCACCAACTGCCTCCAAGCTAAAGAACTTAGCATTTCTTTTTGTTTACATTTTTTTTTTCATATCTTTGTTCAATACTATCGGTACTCCTCCTCCTTGATTCAGGAACATTTATGCACTTTCTTGAATGAATGCCTCACTGTGGTGGTGAACAGTGTTCGGCAATACTCTCGACAGTAACCAGTGTTGCTTCGTTGTGTTGTTTGAGGTTGATCTCGATGCGGACACGTGACGTGTCGTCTCTGTGAAGGCGGCTTCACCACCTACCCGTGGCTTGGACTTGAACCACTCTGCTGTTGGGCGCATCCTGGCCAGCAGCGGTGATCTGTCCTCTCGAGGCGTGTCCCGACGCCTCGGCTGTAATGGCGGCGGCGCAGGCGGTGGTGGTCTTCCCGTCTGATTTACGTATCTGCTGTGGAGTAGACTGCACCTCAGAGAAGCTCTCTTTTTCTTGTTTCTCCTCCGGTGCTGATCAACACACAAGACCACAAAGATGAAACTTTCTTGACAGTGAGTGAGGAACAACTAGGTGCTAAAGAATACTTTAAAAAGTGTGTTTGGATCAATGAAAGTGTTTTAGTAGTTCTTAATGTGTCTGAAGTGTCCCAGTAGAAGCAGAGGCACCTGCAGTGGGAGTGGATGCCCGCTGTGACCGCAGCATCATGAAGGTGGTCAGCGGGTCGACGTGCTGCACTGGACGACGTCTGGCTGCCGTGAGGACGCCTCCCTGGTCAGCCATTTTCTGGCTTCGGAGGTTGCCGTCCATCTTACGAGGTGAAGGTACGGGCGAGACTTGGACAGATGACTTGTTTGCGCTTCTATTGTCAGAGCTTGTTGAAGATTTGACTTCCTTTGTGTTGATAGGGAGCGTGTTTGGGGAGAACTCAGCAGAACTTGTGTGGTTTTGGACCAAGACAGCAGCGGTTTTACACTCTTCCGGGGGAGTTGAAATACCGTGGAAGCAGTCTGAAGAGTCAACAGGAGAAATTTTACTTTGCTAGGGTTTAAGCACCAGGCCCCTAAAACTTGCAGGACATTTCTGACATAAAAAGAAACATGAAAAGGTCTCAAGAACCCAAGCTGAAAATTGTCCAAGACGTCCGCCGTTTGGGCTTAAAGCAGCCATTTTGTTACATGCCAAGAAAGGCACAAGAGATCTGCCATTTTGGTTTGAAGCAGCCATGTTAGATTTAGATTGAGAGTTTTTGTCAAATACGTACTAAATTTAAACCACCTTGTGTATATTCGACAGATGGGTGATGATTAACTGCCAAGTAACATGATGGCAAAGGTTGATGACTCGCCAATAAAGACAAAACTCTTGATAAGTCCACTCCACATGGTCAGACATCTTTTGTCTGATGAAGTTATACAAGACATGCCAAAAAAAAAAAAAACAATCAAAAGTGAGTGAGCTCACACTCACCATCAGGTTCTGGTATCACTTTGCTGAAGTCTTCCACCACGCAGTCGTCCCCATGAGAAGGAACCTCGGTGCTCAGGCTCTCCGGAGACTCCCGCATGCGACCAAACAACTCTCCGATCTCAGTCTCAACAGTCAAACCCTCCAGGGGGGTTAACTTCAAGGCTTCACTCAGAGGCTGGAAGTCAACGGCTGCTTCTTCTACTTTGGGCTCTGTCAGAATGATACAAATGAATCGTTCTCATGTCTTGTAGATCAGATGCGACAACAGGAAGCTCTTGATTGTACCCGCAAACAGCAAGCGCAGTACATCGTTTGAATATTTCTCGGTCTTCCAGAGTGCCGCCCCCATCTGCTTCTGAGATCCCGGTGACACTAAAGAGCTGGAATAAATCAAAGTAAAAAACAACCCACATACATTGGATGCAAAAAATATACATAGACAGACTGTCTTAACTCACATGTCCGTTGGAGACAATTCTTCCCTCTCAAAGTCACATATGCTCAGACGGCCATGGTAGTGACCGGTGGCAACACCAGGTGGAGTCAGAGTCACCTCCAGCCCCATTTCAATCGGAAGTGTGACCCATTCTGAAGAAAAACAAAACAGTGGAAAATCTAATGTTGATTCTTGGGATAACATATGTCCCTAAGGGTGCACAAAACTTGAAACGCTAACCTTTGCATTATTTTTAACTAGAAATGGATATAATAGTTAGGTCTAGTACCGGTATCCTCGGGGGTTATTGTATGTGTCCAGTTATGTATCAGAACCAGTACCAGAGCCAAATTATAGCACTGCTATACTTACAGTTCCAGTATCCAAATCAGTTAGAGTTCCTGACTAAGATAACGTATACCTATATGTGTCCCACAATGTGCAAATTTGCAAGTACAAACACAAGTTATGGTACCGGTTCGAGGACATTTTATACACCAAAGCAAGTACTCAAAACAATTATAGTCCTATCTGACCAATTACAGGACCAGTCCGAAGTCTGGTTATAGGACAGTGCCACTACCAGAGTCAGTTATAGGACCAGAACTGGTTCCACAACCAGTTATAGTACCTATTCCAGTTCCATAAAGTTATAATACCCGACAGGATCAGGACCAGTATTTTACCAGTAACCAGCCACTAACAGACTCACAGTACCAGGACCAAACACAGTTATAGCACCAGGACCAGAACATTTTACAGTCTGACCACCAGTTCCGCAGTTGTGCCAGAACCTCACTGTATTATGTTACAACCTGGAGGGGCGTCCTTCATCCAGTCTCCTTTGCCAGACATTTGCACCGGAGAAAAATGAGAAATGTCCACTGATGCCGATATTTTCTCATCTGGAAGAGAAAATAACGACATTTTTCATCATTTGTATGTTTCATCAATCACAACAACCTGTTTGTTACCTTTACAAAGCGCCTCCAGGTCAGGAAGTTGCTCGTTCTGCTGTTCTGCAACAACGGACAAACTACGGCAAACGCTCGAAAAGCTTCTTGGAGAGTCGACGGTCATCATGCAGTCGTCCAGAAGTTCAGGTAACTGCAAAGTCTACCAGGAGAAGAATGAGCGGTTTTTCGGCCAGTAAGTCAAGAAAATAAAAAAATTGTAACGTTAGTTAAATTACCTCATTCGGTGTTAGTGACTCTTTTGTGAACACCTCAGTGATATCTTCGATGTGCAGTTCATCACTGGACCTTTCATAAGGCGCACAGTGCCTGCAAGTTTTACATTTACAATTAAAAAGAGCATTTATGACATGAATGCAATTGATAATGGTGGCAAGTAAGGAACACTCTACCGTTCCTCTCAATTGAGTCAGTTCTACTTTAGCCCCCAAATCTTTTTTTTTTTTTGCACAAGTGTCTGTACTTCAACGTTAGTGCACCTGAATATTGCTTCCTCGATGACGGAGTCTCCGCTCAAGCAGATTAGCGGGTCGGCCACCAACAGGGTCTTCAGACGGGACACTTTTCTCTTCAGGGTGGGCAAATGTTTAAAACGAGGCAGGAAATTGGCGGCCATGATGTCTTCTGGTATGAGTAGGTCTGCCAAAATCCAATAATGACTCTAATACAGAGATACTTGGACTTGTGACTTTGATTTGTGAGCTTTAATTGTTGTGAACTAAAATGCCATATTTATGATGAGCAAATGTTTGGGGGACACTGGACTTAAATAAATTAATTTCTCTTACCGGTAATTTAAAATAATTCATCAGTTGACATGCTCTTAAATCAATGTATTGGACTATTCTTATGCACATATTCATGGGAGTATTTATTCACCGTTTTCTTTAGTTCCAAGATCCAGCTGCACAGTCAATTTGAGGAATGATTCCTCAAACAGACGAGGAAGCTTCGACTCCTCACCCTGGTGGAGAAGCTCTGCTGAGGCTGCTGGACAGCTTGCTCTGTTCTCAATCATGCCCTTGATACTCCCAAGGTCATCAAATCTGGAGTAAAACAAACCAGTCATTCTGAAAACTACAAACATAGGGTTGGAGTCTTAGCAAAACCTCAAAATCTGCTATGTACAGTATAGAGACCACATAGAAAAAAACAAACTTCCTACATTTCCCCCTCACACATGCCAATTATTTGTATTTGTTTATGTGTTAGGTGCAACTTGGTGTAAAAAAAAAAGAATTGAAAACCACAGATTTAATGGGCACATCACTTTTCTGTGAAGTTGTGTTCTGTTACTCGAACGTCATCCATGACGGAAGTGCTGAGCGTGCCCGTGGAAATCAGCTTCCCTAAACAAGTAAATCATCACAATTACATTAAATAAATATCATATTGTATACTCGATTAAATGGATGAGCAAAACGGCTGACATAAATGTACCTCTGAGCCAAGGTTTCCTGTAGGTGACCTCCGCCAAGGTGCCACTGTGAGGGTAATGGTCATCCTTGTAAGGTATGTAAGGTGTGGGTAGCGACAACAAGTCCATCATCACCGTCAGATGGTTTTTGTTCTGAGAGTAGGATTGATAGACATTTGTTTTATCAGTTCTTTTTTTCTGTGATTGTTCATTGTTATTTTAGCCATCAACCCACCTCGAAGACGTAATCCAGAGCTATAAAACTGGCACAAGGGAACATAGTTGTATGTCACACCTGTAAATATAACCTAATTAACTTAAATCTTTGTTTTAAAAAATCGCAGAGGGGCGATTTTTTTTCTCTTCTCATTAGGAATGAGAACGTATCAATTGGGCTGGGCTAATGCTAGCGAAACTACAGCTAACAGGTAGCCGATAATTTAGCAACCATTTTATTTGATTATGAAAAGTAACCTGTTCTAATGAGCCGCTAAAATCTTTAGTTAGAATGATTTAGCGCCACACCTCACCCTTTTTTTGTTATAAGTTACCTTTTGTGATTATTTTCTCCGAATGGCAAAAATTAGCCTGAAATCGATGACCATCAAAACTCGTCACTTGGTGAGAATATTCGCGCCTCTGCTCAAGTCGTAGACGTTTGCTACGTTTTTGGGCCCTTAATTAGTTTATAAGGCTGAGCTGAAATATAAGAAATTATATTAGAAATACATTTAATATGTTAGACTGCTCTTGAAATTATAGCCTACCGAGGAATAAACCTCAATTCATCAAACTGAGGAAACATCGGGAGGAGAGCGTGATATGCGATAATACCTCTTTGTAAGGTGTTTAGCATGTGGAAAAAATTTTATCATGTTAAATACTTAAGCTACACATTTTTAAAAGTAATGTCTGTCCAACATCAATGGATGGAATCCTTTATTTGGAGTCATGCTTTTGTCCACCAGGTGGCGGTATATGACTAATTAATAGAAATAGAAAAGTACTGTACAATGGAAGAAATATTTAAAAACTGATTTACATTTAAAGTTTGGTGAAACTCTTCCTGCTAAATAAGTAGATATACAGACATTTGAGTTTAACTAAAAAACATCTTTATATTTAGCATGTTGCTTGCTTTTTTTTTTTTTTTTTAATTGAGCGCTCACAAGCATTGGCTCATCTTTTAGTTATCAAAACATGTCTTTGTTGCCTGTGTTTCCTCATATTTAAGATTAGACAATTGTGAACACCAGAACCTGGTGGCATGGCATGCCGGTTGACTGGTTAACACATCTGCTAAACAGTGCAGAGGTCATGGGTTTGATTGTGGGCCTTAGCCTTTGTGTGTTGAGTTCTCCCTGTGCTTGTGTGGGTTCTGCCTGGGTACTCCGTTCCCGCCAACATTCCAAAAACATGCATAGTAGGTTGATGCATCACTTTAAGTTTTCTGTTGGTGTGATTGTGAGTGTAAATGATTGTTTGTGTATGTGTGCCTTGCAATTGGCTGGCAACCAGTTCAGAGTGTACCTCGCCAACTGCCCAAAGTCACCTGGCAAGTCTCCAATCCAATCTGTTGGGTCAAAATAATTAACTCAACCTTGGATAAAAAGAACCCAATCTGCTCACAGCGAGTGGGTTAGAAAATTAACAACTCAAACTGAAGAAGATAACAATTCATGGCTCATTTGCCTTTATTTTAGCGGAAGCCCAACAAGACCAAAACATGTATGCGTAATAAATTATATTGTTTGTTGTAATACAGATGAATTTATTACTTGTTTTTTAAAAAAAAAAAAGAAAGACACCACTTTAAATTGCAATTACAGTACAATATCGGGGGGCGCATGGGAGGATCACGAGGAGTTTATTTTTCTAAATCATTTAGCTTTAATGTCTATCATAACAGGATGCGAAAAAAAAAAAGAATGAAAATAGGATTCGACGCCCCGTTCCTCACTGCTTGACTTTGATTATTATTTTGTCATATTCAATTGCAGTTTTCCTCGTATGTCAGGGCAAGGCACAACCTTTTTGGCAAAGTTACATTCCCACCAAATAAGGTTTTCTTGAGGCTTCATCCATGGAACAGCAGGTGCTTTTTAGGGGTGCGTTAGCTTCACTTTTGCTCATTTTTTACGCTCCTCAATCTGCTCCACCTTGCTGGACTCGTCCACCACTTTGCCGTTGATCATCGTCTGAGTGACCACCTTGACGATCTTCCGAGTGCGCACATCGGGCTCTTCTGAGAGGGGGTTGAAACAACATAGCTGAATTCATTTTGTCATTTAATTTGTTCTGCAACCAAACTCGTAATCCAGTTTACTCGTATATCAAATCAGTTTTCCCCATTGAAAGGAATTGAAGTTCATCCAGCCCCACTGAAATTTTTTTCCATAAAAAAATCATACAACATAAAAGATGTAAGTCTCAAATAAACACATTTCCTCGATATAACAGAATGAATTAATCACTTAAAAATATGAAATACATACATCATGTAAAATATACATGTAAAATATGATTTTTGAAATGATCCAATCCAATCCAAAGTGTATGTGCAACAATTTTAATACCGAATTTCTGCATCAACTTAAGCAAATTTGGGACTCACTTTTAGGAGGTGGCAGAATTTCTTTCACCCTGCAGGACAAGAATTTCGGTCAGAACCAGTTTGTGTTTTTACATCTATCTCCTTCACGCCACTCCATTTAAAAGTGTCCTTACATTTCCTCTCCTTCCAGCAGCTTCCTGTAGGTGGCGATCTCCATCTCCAGGTTCTGCTTGATGCGCAGCAGCTGCTCGTAGTCGGTCTTGTGGCGCTGCATGTCCAGGCGCAGCTGCGACAGCTCGTCCTCCAGCTGCGACAGCGCCACCTGCAGGCGCTCCATTTCCACCGAGTACTTGTGGCCCGTCTCTGCAAGGTTGCCCTCCAGCACGTCCACCTGGGAAACGCACAATGCAGGTATTATCAGTGTCTTGATCATCCTGCGTTGATGGACGCTGTCTCACGACACGGCCGTGTTCATTCCCACAACGGCGCAAAAACACTCATTTTAAATGCATCACACTGCACCAGCTAGGACGGGTTTGCTAAAATAGCAAAACTTAGGGTGGACATTTCGACAGCGCCTCGGCACAAATGTGGCGCCCTGTTACTCACTGTGAATGTTCACAAGCGACCTCACGGTAAACAGACACGGCACCAACTGCCAACACAATTATATCTTCACTGTGATTAATACGGTTCGCGTATGTGTGCTGAACAAACACGAATCATCGCGTGCATGCTCAAATTGTTTGCAAGCGGTGTATGTCACCGTGCGCCTTCATAACGGCCGTGTCACAATGATTGATTAGAGCACAATGAATGTCACCAGCTGAGTACAGTTTATGCTGCTACAAAAACAAAGTTGTGAGAGCTTGAAAGAAGCCTGCTTCAATGCCAATGGAGCTTGGCTCTGCGCTGCGCTATTTCATTTATGCAATAGATTACAGTCACCATCAATTCATCGCATTTTTGCGGGGTACTTGCAGCAAATCTCAGCGCGGGGCTTGGCCATTAACAAGGGCAAATGTGGAATAAGCGGATAAAATCACAGCATTAAAAGGTGATTTTGGTGAACGCGGGTGGTGTTGGTGCTGGCGCTTACCTGCTTGCGAAGACTGTCCATCTCCACCTCAAGTGCCTGCAGGAAACGTCGCCTCTCGCTCAGCTCACTTTGGGCGCAGCGGAGTGCCTCGTTGCTCTCCTTCACCTCCGACTGCACAGCGTCCAGCTACACACACACACGCGCGCACACACACACACACACACACACACACACACACACACACACACACACACACACACACACACACACAACACATAGTTATCCCAATATTGAGGGGGAAACGCAATTTGATTCGTTTTCATAATTTCTCAACTGAACGTTGTAAACCACAAAAACAATCATTTAAAAAGTCTGAAGTGTAGCGAGGGAACACCGTCTAGGAAGAGCATTTGCTGAAAAGCGACTGACCTTCTTGAGGTACCAGGCCTCGGCCTCCTCCTTGTTCTTGCGTGCGATGCCCTCATACTGGACTCTGAGCTCGGCCATGACAGCACCCAAATCCGGGCCCTGAGCGGCGTCCACCTCCACGTTCACCTGCTCGTTAGCCAGGCGGACCTTCAGGGAGCTCTTCTCCTAGTACCGAGACAAAACATCTTGATTCATATAGCGCTTTCACAACAGAACAGTTCACACAAATAAAAAACAGGAACGAGCACCCATATATCTTCAATTGATCTTGATCCACTTTAACAAACAATTCTGATCAGGCATTTTAAACAACAGACAGTCATTCCTATTTGCAATTTTCTTTTGGAACCAATCCTTGCTGTACATGTGCATTTTTCCCCCACATGAAATCATCTTCAAGACATTTTTTTTAAGGGGCTTAATATTTTGACCGTCACGTTATGCGTAGCGGCCCTCGATGCTTGGAGCCTGATTGGCCCTCGGTTGGTTATTCTTGCGTTGCGTTTCTACTTTCCCTTTTTGAAGGTGTGGCTGTGCACATTTGATGTTTTTTTTTTTTCAGTGTCATCGCTGTCCAAACATTGCAGGTCTGTTCCAGCTGCGTCACTGATAGCAAAACCAAACATGAGAGGACGCTTTTACAACCACTATCACCATAGCTGCACCAATGGCCCAGCTGTGGTGCCTTTGTACCTAATGGACATCCTTCTTGCAAAGTCCTTCTAATGCACTTTATGGACTCTTATGGATGGCAAAGACCAAAGGGAAACATGTAGTAGTGCCCTGAGAGAACTCAGAACTCTCAAATCAATTCTTCCCATTGAAATGAATGGAAATTCCATGAATGCGTTCGAAATAAATATCGTCATCATTGTTACATTCTGTATACAAGCAGCATCATTTCTGGAGAAGTGCTCGGAGATTGAAACAATTCCAAAGCCTCACCTCATCGTGGTTTTTCTTGAGGAAGTAGAGCTCCTCCTTGAGGCTGTCCAGGTCCCCTCTCAGCATAGATGTGATCTGGTCGTGGTCGGACTTGGCTCGTCTCAGGGCTTGGCAGTCGCGCTCTACTGACTGACACAAGGCGGCCTCCGCTTCCCACCTGGGCCAACAGAAATATTCCCAAATAGTATTACTGTACTTGAAGAACGTCCATATAAATACACAGTATGCCAATTTTATGACCTTGTTCTCTTACAGAATAGTCCTGGGGCACCAGCCTCTCTCTAGTGATATGGTGATATGGATTTTTTGGGGACCAGAATCGATGATTCTCAAAGTTAAACCAGTACTCCTACATCTGTTATCCGCATGAATGCTGATATGAATGTCAATATCAATATAAAATAAATATAGGGACAGTAATGTAGATACTGATATCAATTCTGAAGAAATAATATAAGCATATATCACAATGGATGGTATCATTCTCTTGCAATGCATCTTCTAGCAGTGTGTGAAACTTTTGGTATTCATACTATAAGTATGATTCATGGACCAGTATCACCAAAATTTAAGAAATTAATTTAGCAACAAAAATTTTAAGTAAATAAAAAAATCCCAAACTACTTTAAATATATATATATATATATATATATATATATATATATATATATATATATATATATATATATATATATATATATATATAAAATATTTATTTATCCTTGTGCTATGGTTGCATTACTTCCCTAAAATAAATCTGTGGAATTTCTTTAAAATGGCTGACCAATTTCCTGTACAATTTCAGGCCTCTGTCCTTGACATGTTTGGTGTGTGTTGCAGAACATCACGTTAATTGAAGTCGTAACACGATAGGCGGCAGAGAGACTTGCCAAAGGGTGTACCCCGAATGGAATGTCTCAAATGGACGCACTCCGCCACTGTCATTTCGCACGCTGGCGGAAAAGCCATTAACTCAAATGGCTTGACAGTCTGGCGCTCTCGTGTGAAGACGAATACTGTGCGCGTGTTTGTGCATCTCACTTGACCCTGAAGTCGTCGGCCGCCAGCTTGGCGTTGTCGATCTCCAGCATGATGCGGGCATTCTCCAGGGTCCTCTTCCGCACCTAAGAAATCCACATGGCGGAGCGGTTAGTTGCCCCTGCCAATCCAGTTGGCAAAGTGAAAAACATCGTTGTTTTTTTTCTGGATTATAAATCATTTATTGAATGTTTATGCATTTATTTGGTGCGGATACACATTGTGATTATTTTGCCTTGGTGGCGGTTTGCTAGGTAGTTCAAAAGGTTGTCTAGTAGATACATGGGGAAGTAGGTAGGTAGGTAGATTGGTAGGGAGGTAGGTAGGTACTGTAGGTAGGTAGGCAGGTAGATATCTGTAAATAGGTGGATAGGAAGTTAGACACATGAGTAACTAAGTTGTTTTGGTAGATTGATGGGTATGTAGGTAGAGGGGTAAGTAGGTAGGTAATAACTAAGTAGGCAGGTAGGTAGTTCAAAAGCTTGGTGGGTAAGGAGGTAGGTTGATAGCTTGGTACTGTAGATAGCTAGATATATGGGTAAGTAAATAGTTTGAACGGTTGGTAGGTTGATAGCTGGGCAGGCAGGTAGATATCGGGGTTAGTCATTTGTTAGATTGATCGGGGTTGGGTAAGTATTTCTGTGGGTATGTACTGTAGGTAGTTAGTAGGTAGATTGATCAGTAGGTGAATTCATAGGTGGGTCGGTCAGTTTCAAGGTCGTTAGACCAGGAGA
Source organism: Hippocampus kuda (assembly GCA_901007745.1). Classification (NCBI taxonomy): domain Eukaryota; kingdom Metazoa; phylum Chordata; class Actinopteri; order Syngnathiformes; family Syngnathidae; genus Hippocampus; species Hippocampus kuda. Next base: position 48,972 of record CAAKHF010024254.1, on the reverse strand, counting down.
TACCGGTAGTTAAGTTTTGTTCCCTATTGTGTTGCTTTTGCAACTTCCAAGGATCTGACCTCCTGCCCGATGGCGTGCGCCTGAGCCATCATGTTGTCCACGTCGTGTCCCTTGGGCTGCCTCTCGACGATCAGCTGTTTGATCTTCAGCTCCAGCTCGGCGTTGGACCTCTCCAGGGAGCGCACCTTGTCCAGGTAGTTGGCCAGACGGTCGTTCAGACCCCGCATGGTCTCCTTCTCGCTGGCCCCCGCCCCCAGCCCGTTCAGGGACAGGCCGGTGCCCAGCAGGTGGAGCCCGTTGCCCACCGACATGGAGCGCGACAGCGATCGGGCGCCGGCCGTGGACGCGGCCGGTCTGGAGCGCGCGACGCCGCGGGCGCCGTCCCTCGCCGACACGCTGGAGAAGGACGGCTGGCGTCCAGAGTAGCTGCGTACGGACAGCGTTGACGCCATCCTCCTGCCATTTTTGTACAAACAGGCCACGGTCATATCATGGCTAACTCTTGCTTTGAATTGCTATTTTGAAACCCGACCTGGCTTGAACTTTTATCTCAAAACCTTCCCTTGAAACCCAATTTTAAAACCCTATTTTCAAACCTTTATTTGAAACCCTGTCTTAATATTTAATAATATTGAAACCCTACTGTGAAACCCTCACGACAACTAGAAAGCGTATACATATAATCATCTAAAAACATTTTTGAACCATAATGAAGCAAATTTTAACCCAGCCTGTTCCATTTATTACTCTAAACATCCCCTTCAGTGCTATTACTGTTTTTTTTTCCCGACTATTATGATCCATTCATCAGACTTACGTGATTGCTGGAGCTGCGGATCTGCTGACGTTTTCCCAAAAGTGTCCTGTTCGTGGGAAGCGGGACTGTGCAGGTGAGCGTGGCTGCACAGGATCGCCTCTCTGTCCCTTAGGGTGGAGACGATGAGAACGAGGAGGAGGACGGGGAGGAGGAGAAGGAGGAGGCGGCAACACGACACCGTGGACGTGGAAAAAGTTGCCTACCTCAACGCAACCTGCAGAAAGGGTGATTGTGAGGCAGGAAAAGTGTGGATTGAATTAAAACTGGACTGACATTTTGCAAAAAGCATTTTGAGATGGAGCCTCCCCGCAAATTAAAAACAAAAAACATCTGTTGTATTTTATTTCTTTTAGATGAGAAAAATAACACTCTTTAATATTGTACTCTATAAAGATACACGGAAATAACATAATTATGTAGAAAGCAAAAGGATTAATCAGATTCTGTCACACTTTCTCATCCACTTCAGTGTACATTGCGCTGCTGCCTGCCTTGGCCACCGGGGGGTGGTATAAGACAGATGGACAACTATACGTACTGTACATAGACGTCTGGACACAGAGGATAAAGAATTTATGACTGTGAGTACTGTTATATTGAATGTCCAAATGTGTTGCTGCACTGTTTGTGTGCAATCTGTTTTTGCATGAATATTATTCTAAGCGTCAATGAAATGTATAGAATAATCTGTAGTTCAACTGAAAAATGTTCACAAAATTTGAATTCAAAACTTATTCTTATCAAACATAATTCATTTGAATCTCAACTTGAAGAAAATATTTTCCAAAAACATGTCATTAGATTCTCTATTTTCTTTCACAGTCTGAATATATATTTTTTGTTTTTAAAATTCCTTTGATACGTGAAAAGTATTTCTGTTTATAGCACAGCCCCTCTTGTAACAATGCATGGAGTAGAAAGTAGACATGTCTGTTGTCAAAGACGGAGAGGTTAAAAATATACTCGAGTAAAGTACACCTACCTGAAAAATCGAGCTAAGTACGTGAGTGAGGCACTCGCGCAACAATGGCCCCGCAAGACGGGGACGTGAGAAGCGGGGCATGGCGACGGCAACAAAGGTGCCAAAGAATTGAGGAGAAAGCAAAGACCCCTGAGAAATCAAAGGGCGTTCCCGGGCCTGCAGTGGAAAGCAGGTTTTGCGTACACAAAGCACTCACGCGCAGCCATGTTGACTCTTCTTATTCAGGCCATATTGACTTACATTTCCTGTAAGCTATCCCTCATCACAAAGTGTATTTGCCGAGCCCCAAAATTGGCCATCCCGGAGTTATCAAGAGTCCACTGCATATAATTGACCATTTAGACACGGAAGAGGGAAACATGCTATTATCATTAATAGAAAACAAACAAAGCTCAATAATGATCTCATTTTTATTTCTTTGTCAATTTCATCCAATTACGCTATTTTTAATAGGATATCAGTTTGTATTAAGTCACATTACTGTTTAACTAACCACACATCGGCAGGTTTTTTTTTGTACTTTTTAAAATAAGTGTATTCTTTTGAAATACATGTCTGTCGATATAGTTACATGATTTTGGGAAATGTCCCCTTTTTAATGGAAATTATTTTCGTTCCATGAGTGAAAATGAAACAATGGCCTCCATCAGTTCCTCAATTACAATTTATTGTGACTTCATATGGCGGTTTTATTTTCTTACCTAAAAATACAATCAATTAAAAGTAATTGCATCAGCAACCTTCTTCGTATATTTTTCGAAATTTGGTCTAAGAGTACAGTATCGGTGTGTGCGTGGGGGGGGGGGGGGTGTAGTATCCGTATGGTCTCCAGGGAAGAAAAGATCGTATGACCATGACTGACTGACCTGGTTCAGTGACTCACATACAGTAGAACAACTTCCGTTATGTACTGAATTTGTTCTATTCTTTACTTGCATTAGTCAGAGCAACTAATACCCAACACACACACACACACAAAAAAAAAGTTTCCCTTTCCATCTCACCTTAAAAGGTGTCCACACCGCATCAAATGCACAGATACCTTTAACATGAGCTCTTGTATCCGTCGTCAAATTAATATTATTATTCAATGCCTTCCCCATATTAGATGCCTGATACTCTCTGCGATTCAATTGACGAAGAAAACAAAAGAAGAAAAACAAAATCCCCAAGTCATTTATGGGAGGAAATGTTGCATTTGTTTTTTATTCCTGGTCACATAGTGAGGGCTGTGCTGTACAACTGCTGCCCCCTTGTGTATACAATACACACTACAACATGGGTTCGGTTGTTGTAGAAAACATTCATAGATTGAAGAGTATATTTGTCAGTGTATAGGTGTGTAGCATGTGTGCAAAGACACATGATCAAAAAAACAAAGGGGCTTATCAAGGGCAAAAAAATGTGTGTGTGTGTGTGTGTGTGTGTGTGTGTGTGTGTGTGTGTGTGTGTGTGTGTGTGTGTGCGTGTGTGCGCGTGCGTGTGTGCGCGTGTGTGTGTGCGTGCGCGTGCGTGACAGTGTTTTCCCAGTGTCCCCTTCGTTCGGCAGGAAGACAGAATGTAACAATCATCACAGGCATATATTCTTTATCCTCCACGAGAAATGATGAACATGGCAGCATCTTGCTGAGTCACAGTCGAAGAAGTTACGCTCTTCTTCATGATTTGCTTTTCAAAAGAATGTCAACATACGCCCGCCATAGAGCGATGGCGGGCGTATGTTGCGAAGTTTGCTGCGGCATCTGTTGGGGGTGTGTGTTAAAGTACACTTGTATCTCAGATTTTTGCTCTTATCTCAAGACAAAGCATCAGCCAAGCAACGGCTTGCTTCTTCTTCTTCAAAATAAAAAATAAAATAAAAAAATTCAAGGCACTCGAATAGCAAGGCTCCACTGCAGTCAACAACTTAAGATATATTGAGTGGGACAACTGATTATGTCAGTTAATCATGACAACGGCCACCTTAACCAAATCTACAGATCCACTACTAATAAAGTTGAAAAAGTCAATACAAAAAAGTCGACAGCACAAGAGCATATTTCAGTGTATTTGTCCTCTAATGAATGTGATTACTGTGCAATCAGGCGTGTATTCATTCGCACTAGGGTTCCGATTTCATGTGCGAGCACTCCGGGATGCCAATCACGGCGGCGGACATTCAGGGAGGTTCCCGAGGAACCATCAAAAGCGCCTCAAACGCTGGATATCATAGTCTCGCGTTTCGACGCTGATTTGTTTTGTGCAGTGTAGTGCTGGCAGGTGGCCCGAAATTGCGTATGGAGAGGATCAGCGTTCCTCTTCGCAGCAAGATGTCCGCTTGTGTGCCGATGTTAGCATGCTGCTAATCGTTCCTGATTACAGCATCAAGTTTGACATCAGTTTAACTCCTTCACCGGAATTACAAAATAGATGAGCTCGCAACACCACTTTCATGTGTCCACCCCCCAAAAAATGTCATTTTATTGTTTTATTTGAAAGGGACAATGCAGATTGATGAACACCGATACAATATTTGCGTAAATATGGCCAAGTTAGCATACAGCTAATTTGCATTCATTGTCCCTTGGCAGGTAACATAAAACATAGTAAAACACACGTAAAAAAATAAATCAACAAATAAATCTTTAAATAATTCACACTTTCACGTTTAATCAACAGTCTAAAGCGCCTAAGTGCAAGTAGTAAGGTGCATTCCGTTTTTTTTTTAAGACCGTGTTGGTCCATCTTTGCGCCAGTGAATCCTCTCATATTGGCTGCACACGTGAGCAGAGGTCATCATCATCATCCTCCTCCTTATTTGCCGTCAGTCAGGGTGACAAGTCGAGAGCCTTGATGCCAAGAGCTCCAATAAGTTGTCAAATCACCGGCCATTAGACACATCGATCACCCTAAATTGGCGCTGGTAATGCGCCTGTTTGCGGCTACTCAAGAAAAGCGCTTTTCATGTCAACGCCAGACTTTTAAAGACAGCCTCCTTGTTATTCAATATCTATTTACATCAGAATGTACAAGCAAGTCGTTTTCGTCGAGTGCTATCTTGGGTCTATTTTGTCACAATGACACAAAGACAGAAGATGTTAAAAGTTGCTTTTGTGCTCTTACACAACACAAAAACAAAAACTATGTATAGCCCGGCCAATAATGTAGCCATTTAATTTTGTGTGTTTGTTAGTTTGTAACCATTTTCGGCTTATTTCTAAAATCTCCTTTAAAATACTTTAGAAAGAACTGCAGTCTTTTTTTTTTTTTAATGCACCTGCCATTCTTGAGGTTGATTTCAAGTCAACCCACAGCACCAAATCTGCACTTTTAAGCATTTCTAATGAAGAGTTTTTAGCGACTGATACCGGAGACGAGACTTTTCTTTTTTCTTTAGGACCTTACTGCTGTTTTCGACACACTGGACCACGATATTCTCATCTCTCGCCCAGAGCGTTGTGTGTGCATCAGTGGCACTACCCTTCAAACTTTTGACTGGTAGTGCGTATGTCATCATGAAAAGTGGATGCGGGATGTCAGCTCCTGATGGGCATTTGTGGCCGAGGGAAGCCAGGATGGCTCAAGTGTCCTGGTGAAGCGGCAACTGCTGAGAAGGGATGACCTGCGGCAAGAAGAGGACACGAATGGGTCTCTAGTCGAGGTATTTTGATGAGTTGGTGGATGATATTTATGCAAGATATTTAGCTACTTACACCGATAGTTACAGGATGTTCAGTCGATTGGGAGGTAAAGAATCAAATCTCTTACTGTCCAGGTATTCGTGCCGGGCCAGTAAGAGTCTGTCTGGGCTAGTGAAGGAGGACAACTGGCTGTGGTCTTCATGCAGAGAGCTGGAAGAGAAGGAGGACATCCTGGCCAGTGAGAAGCTCTGATGGGGTAATCCACCGGTAGCGGAAAGAGGAGGTTGCTTTTTGTAGCGAGCACGACAATTCTGGAACCAAACCTGCAACAAACCGGACATATCGTCAAGTACGTTTAATTCCTTGGAGTTTTTACAGATTTTTTATTTTTTTTAATTTTTTTTTGGTGCAACGTATCAATGAGTTTGTACCTGTATAACGCGCCGACTCAATCCCGTTATTTCTGCCAGTTTCTGCAGCGTCACGGCATCAGGGTTGTTGTCCTGGGCAAACTGGCTCTGCATCACCTGCACCACAAAGACATGTCGACGAGAATCATGAATGAGCAGCCTGTGAATATTCTTATTCATCCCGGGTCATTTCATGCTCGGGGCAGGAATCAATCGCAACTGGACTATTGTTGGTTGTCTTAGTACAAATGATCTTGCATCTGAGCGGGCTTCGTCAGTTTATGCAACTTGTCCTAGTTAGGACTGCACCAGCTCGAGTGCAAAACAGTCCTGTTGACATCCGTTCAGTGCCCTGTGGATCAGCTTTTGTGTGGTCAAGTTTATAGTCTATAGCTTAGCATGTGGTCTCTGATCATATGGTCGAGTTCATGGTCCATAGTCAAGTGATCTCTGGTCAAGTCTTCTGGTCATGATCTGTGATCACATTTTTGGTCTGTGATTGGGTCAGTAGCGTCTGGTGATTGGTCAAGTCTATGGTCAGGTCGAGGCATACGGTCAGTTTTTTGACCGATGGTCAGGTTAGTGGTCGATAGCGCCACCAACCTGTAGCTGCTCCACCGTGAATGATGTTCGCGCCCTCTTGGCAGGCTTAGGCTGGCTGTCCTGGTCAGAGGGCAGAGCCCCTTCCAGGGTCAGACCAGTTCCTGCAGGGAGGAGCAAGAGTCAAGGTGGATCCTGTTCGTTAGCTTTTCATGCTAGCCGCTACAGTATGTCCTCGGTATATGTTACGGGGAGATTTTGATTGAAATCGTCCTGAACGGTTGGGGTGCATTCGAGTTGGCAAAAAGAAGCACTGAGGAAGGATGTGGGCTACTGCATTAGCTTCTCACGCTAGCCATGGGATTTTAGCTGTCTATTAGCCTCTTTCAACCGTACCGTTTTGCGCGGCCCTATGTAGGTTGAGTAGCACAGCGTCGTAGTGGGCGCGACAGAGCACCCTGCCCTCCACCAGGCCAAACTCCTCGCCCGTGGACAGCTGGCGCTTGCAGGCGAAGCAGGCAAAGCAGGCCAGGTGGTAAACGCTGCCTCGCGCCCGCCGTACCCAATCGCTGGCGTACACCTGACGACCGCACTGGGTGCACTGGGTGCCAAACCTGCTACACGACATGGGAACATTGTTAAATCTACACTGTGGTACCTGGACTGACGAATGCACCAACTTCAGTGTTTTTCGAGTTACGAGCCGTCAATTGGTTGATCTATCTATCGATTGATCGCTTGCTTGCTTGCTTTGTGGGAAGAAGAGCCACAATCGCCAATGCATTTTTCCTACGTTAAGCAAATCCAAAATGAGAACATTTGCAAGGAGCTGCTCACAGATGCTCACAAACCACAAACTGACCGGTCAACCCAAGTCCAGCTCCTGACGTCCCTCCCTAAGCCACAGACTGTCAACTGCACAAATACTGATAAGTAGATCAGAGATCATTTTCATCATGACCCGTTCTCGACTAATTCAAACCATTCCCACTTCAAAATATTCTTTATTCAGCACATCTTGGGAAATGTGACACATCACCGAGTCCTAAGGCCTACAATAAAATGTCATTCTGTAGTTTGTTTTTGTCTTACCTGAAGTAGTCTAACTTGCAGTAGACTTGTTTGTTCTTTATGTAGCAGCTGCTTTGCTGGTGCAGTGAAGTCCTGCACACGGAGCACTCCAAGCAGCCCAAATGCCAGTGAAGCTCGTTCACCTTCGACGCGCACACACAAAAACGTTCATTACAGGTACAACCGCTGAAGTAAATGAAAAATGGGCGCGTGTGTGCGTGGAGACCTTGAGCAGGTATCGGTCGTGGATGCCCACGCCGCAGTTGACGCACAGCTGCGGCCGCTGCTGAGGCTTCTCGGCCACAGGTGGAGGACAGCGGCGGGCGGCCTGCGGAGGGCTGCGCATCCGAGCCGCCTGCCTCACCTCCGACTTGGACTGCGCCGGAGGCGTCCATATGTTTCAGGTGAGCAGTACAGCACACACACTCCATTTATTGTTACCCCTTCTTTAAAATATTTGGTACAGTGATATTTTGTAGATTTCAATGTATTTTATAACGTAGAAAATGTAAAATAAAAGGGATAATTTTAAGAACTGAATTGAGTATTTATAAAATATATCTAAAATGGGATAAAATCTCATATTTATTTCTTTTATCTGAAATGTATTGAGTATTTCCTAAAATATATAGTTTAGAAACTCTATGTATATTATTTTTACATTTTTACAAATCTCTACAAAAATAGAAAAAAAGAAGGTATTTTTATAAACATCTGCATTCAAAATGTGTATACTGTATATAGATAAAAATAATTCATATTTTCAATGACAATCTAAAAAAGAATATTGAAACAGCGAATCCGTTATACTGTATGTCTAGCATGTAAAAATATCTAAATATAAAATGTATTTCATAAAAACATGACATTTAAATACACCATCAATTACTGACTAAATTTTTGACTCCAAAATAAATTATGAAAAATATATTCCATTTACTTGCTGAAAAACGTTATTATATTTATATCTATAAAATCGAAGACATTTTTATCCCATTACCATCAGAGCATATAACCCTCGCCCCAAACCCCCCCCATAAAATGTCGCTTGATACATATTTTGCATAACTTTCCAAGATACATATCCTTTGCATGAAATACATCAATTTTCTACTACACACATTTTAAACAAATGTAACCCAAATAAATGTGATTATAGGATTGTGCATATTTTTTGCTTTTTTATTGTTTGAGTTTAGGCTTTTAAATGATTTCTCACAAGTATTCAATGGATTAATTTAGGTTTCATTATGCAATTATTTCTAACAAAATGTTCAGCTTTTTGCAATCATGATTTGGGGATTTAAAATTCTTTCATAACGAGATAGACATTTCCATTTTGCATTCATATCAAGCTTGATTTTTGTTGTTGTTGTTGTTGTTTATGTTATTGCTGTGAGAATGTGCACATTTTCTCTTTTAAACATCCCTTGACTTTCATTGTAGGAATTTAAGGCTGTATTATTAATCTTGGTTTTCGCTATTTACATACTTTTCAGCATGTTCTTCAATGGACATTTTTTAGACTTAGCCAAACAAACTTGGCATAGTACACAATTATTTTATTTTATTATTATTATTTTTTAGCTACACAGGGATTTCTTCCAGTTCAAAAGATGAATTCTATCTTGGGTGTGAAATATCATGCAATGCAAATCTGTCAAAAGCAAAGCGACTCACCATGTTTTGTGTCTTGGTGGCTTCCCACTTCCAAGTAAAGCACGGACTGCGCAGCTAACTTTGCACATTATATTTCCGACTCCTCCTAAACCTGATAACTGTAAAAAAAAAAAAAAAACACACACTGTCGTTAGTGCATTTAAATCCGGCAGAAGACAATTTGACGCAATTAGACCCCAAAATCTGATCGATTAAAAGAGAAAATACGAGTGCAATTAGTGATGGATTGAAAAGAGAGTGTCAATTTCATGTGCCAATCAAGTGTGGGGGGTATGGGGGTACGAAAACCCATGAATAGCTCCTCTCATCATTGAACGTGCACTTAAACGTGGAAAAAGTGAAGAGACTGCAAATGCAGATTGGGCCTTTGACGGGAGACAATAGTGGAGTATGAAAAGAGCCTGATTGTCACACGTTTTTGTGTGTGTGTCATTATAGCTGCATTCATACACAACTTATGCCATGTCAACAGTTCAAGTAGCTAAAGAGGTGAGGGGGTTCTCCCTTCAAAAAATTGTGTGTGGGGGGGGGGGTAAAAACACATGAAAGAAATATTTCAATCAAAGTTGTGAGACAAGCAGGAGAGGACTTTCTCGGACAGAGGAGTTGCGTTGGAACCAGAAAGTGCAGCAAAGTATGCAAGAGGTACCGTATTTTCCACACTAAAAGGCGCACTGGATTATGAGGCGCACCTTCAATGAATGGCCGATTTTGTAATTTTTTTTTATACATTTGGTGCACCGCATTATAAGACACAATCAACAATGCATCCACTAGATGGAGCTACGCTCAAGGAAACGCCAGCAGAACGATCAGATTTCAGCAAAACATATTTAATAAAGCAGCGACACAGTTCACTTAACCAACAGCAAGTTATAACATTGACTCGTTAACGTTGAACCCTCTTGCCGCTGCTCTATTTCCGTGTTCAACTGCGTAACCCGATCGCCTTACGTTTGAACTCTGCGTTGTCAGCCAGCAAGTCTCGAGCAAGGAGCCATTTTGGGGTCGGAATATTACCATAATGACCATACACAAGGCGCATCGGATTTTAAGGCGTGCTGTGAGCTTTTAAGAAAATGGAAGGCTTTTAGGTGCGCCTTTTAGTGCGGAAAATATGGTAAGCTAAGATGACTCAACTCCGAGGTTGAGGTGCTGAGAGAGAGAGAGAATGAGAGATTTTATTCCCAAAGAGATTGTGAGGAGTATTGTTTTGGAAGTTATTCATCTTGAGTTAGCTGTTAATTTTTCAGTCAGGTAGTTACCCATTCATTCATTCATTTGTAGACTCAGTGAGAGAAAGTCCGTATAGCATCAGTCACACAGTTGTCCATCGATAAATAGTTGAGATTCAGTTATTCAGTTTAGTTGCAGCATAGAGTGTACACAGTATTTGGATTAGTATCGTGAAACGTTCATCCACGGTTGGAATTTGGAAGGAAGCTACGTCACAAGCTTTCATCTCAAACCTGCAATTAGGGTCGCTGTGCAGCAGGGGGCCGTAAAGAGCTAATATGAATGAAAGTAGGTAGCAACAGATCACTTGACAATGATTTTTTTTTTATGTCATAAATGTTTTTTGGGGAGGGAGGCCATGGGTCATCCAGGAAGTAGATAGTGTTTTCTCCCCACCCACATCCATTCCAACAATGAACCAATTAGACATCATAACTGCCTTTATTTACTTATTTATAGTCTGAAGCTACAGCTGTATGGGTTGAACATCATTTCTACATTTGTTTTCAAAACAATGAAAGGTATAGCTTTTATATATTTACACACACACACACACACACACACACACACACACACACACACACACACAGACAATTATAAGCATGTTGATGTTTTTGCTCAATCCTAAGAAATGTCAACCTACTTAGAGTTCAGCAAGCTGTCCACATGGCTGTTCATCATCTTGGTGATGCTGGAAAGCTCAAACTGCGCTGGTAAGACCTTTGAACAAAATACAATTCCAAATATATAGATTTATTTTTTGCATGACACGCTGCCTTTGTTTTAGTATTTTATTGAATTTTATTTTTGTTTCTAACTTGGTTCTTGTTTTTAATTGGTTTATGATGAGTTGATTTTATGTTTTTAAATAATTTTTACTCAAAACCTATTTTCAATTTGTTTTTGTAATTTGTGTTGAAATAAATTTATTTGTCCTTTTTAATTTTATTTTGTGATTTGAGTATTAGTACAATTTTGTTTAAATTATTTTTAAGCCATATATTTTTTTTTACTTTTTTTTTCTTCATTGGCCCTAATCCTCTTCCGTACAATTCTCTTTGTATTGAATTGTTGATTTTTGACTTTTATTTTATTATTACCATTATTATTATTGAGTCTGCCATGTTTCCCCAACATTTTTCTGCGGATACCTGACTTAACGTGTCAACTGCCACCACGCTTATTGCGTCACTTGAGCAAATAATAGAAGTCGTATAATTTTTCTCATACCTCTGCTGAAGAGGTTGGCAAAGTGTGGTCTCTCCGAGGCACCGTAGTACGTGGACTTCTAAATGCACGCACTTTGAGCTTTGGTCGTTTCATTCCATTACTCCACAACTCGATGATACTAAATTCTACATGCTGTACCTTTCATTGTCGTATTTATACTATACAGTATCTATTACCCTTTTGGTCTTCAGTAAAGATTAAATCAACTAATTGCAAAAATTAACCAAATTAAAAAAAAAACACACACAATGAAAAAACGCTTCATACAAGGCTTGTATTTATGGAATATATGCATATGTGTGTGTGTAGGGGGGGTTGAAAATATACAGATGAAATGTAATCAACTGTATTCAAGCAAATTAAAAGTGAAAAATAACATGATAAAGTGGATTTATGCCATGTTTCAATGGACCAGTCACTTCCCTGCTCCTTGCAGGGAGCGTTGCGTAATATGGCGCGCATGTTTATCTATAGCCTCTTTCGTTCACCCCAATAAGGAAGCCGTAAAGCCGCAGTGTGTCATTATCTGGCTAAAACCACCATCATGGAAAGTTAAAAAACAGGAAACTCATTATAGATAGGATGGGAAAGTTTCGACTGCACACGGACTTCCTGCGCTTGCATTGCGTTACATCATTAGTTGTGGGAAGGAACAACGTACAAATCCGCCTAAGGGGTCCAACTCCCGCCTGTTGAAGAAAACATTTGAATGGCCCTAAAAATGATATGCCGGATGCATGTGTATCGAAAGCCAACGGGAGAATCTTCCATCCAGTCGAAGCCCTTTTGGCCTCCCGGCAGATGATCGCAGTACGTCTCCGTATCTGCCAACTCGACTTTCTTCTTTGCAGTCAACCCTTGCTGCTACTACCCTTGTCACAACTCAGGAGTTTGCGTACGATTGGGCACCGAGAGCTACGAGTGCGACTGCACCCGCACCGGCTTCTACGGGAAAAACTGCACCCATCGTAAGTCCAACTGCCCTCTTCAAGTGGTTTCAGTTACTCAAGGAAGAGACAAGCGGGTGTGTCACAAGGGCGGACAACCAGCTGACAGGAGGCTACAAAAGGGAAGGCGAGGAGTTGGGCCACTGGAAGAAGTGAAAAACGCTAGCAAAGGAGCTGATGGGGTTGGTCGAGAAGGGAGAGGCAGGAAGCCGATTGGAGTTTCTTGAACACATCTGCAGACGAGGAGATCGCTGGCTAAGCTCAAACAAGAAATTTCGGTCAGGATATGAAAGGAAAGGGCAGGCAAGGAGATAATTGGTTATCCCGGAAGGAGAAGGCGATGTTGAGCAAGAGCTGATTTGTTTGATAGGAAGGATGAGCAGAAAAGAAGCCAATTGGCTTTCATCAAAATAGGACGTGCCCTGATCTCATTGGTTGACAAAAAAGGGAGAGACTTATCAGTTTTTCATGTTATGATCTATCGATTGTTTTGCTTCGAGCCAAAATTGGAGGTCCGAGCCAGCTCCAGATAAGCCGCTGCATCAGGGAGGTGATAGAGTGGCGAACAGAAGATTGGGTTGGATCGACGCTGCACATGATCACGTTTACTAAAATGGAAAAAGACACTTCTGGAGAGTTTGTGTTGGTTTTCTTCTCGCCGCCTAGCGGAGTTCTGGACCTGGGCTCGGCTTATGCTCAAGCCCAGCCCGGAGTTGGTCCACTACTTCCTGACACATTTCTGGTGGTTCTGGGACGTGGTCAACAACTCGTTCCTGCAGGACATCTTCATGAGACTAACGCTGACTGGTGAGCCACAAAACAGCCATCTTTAGCATTTGTGAGACGTTATCAGTACTCTTTAAGGCTAACGAATGGACTCCATGAGCTTAAAAGTTCTGGATTGGTTTCCTTTTTGGATGTCTTTCTGTCTATGGATGTGCTTCATCACCCCAAAGTGCGCAGTGAGCTCATTCCCAGCCCCCCGACCTACAACACCAAGTATGGCTACCTCAGCTGGGAGTCCTACCACAACACCTCCTACTACACCCGAATCCTACCTCCGATCCCACACGACTGTCCTCTCCCCATGGGAACCAAAGGTAAGACTTTTAATTTCTCGGACGACGCCAGGATAACCCAAAACGTTGAGATCTTTTTTTTTTTTTTTTTATCGGCCACAGGCAAGCCCGATTTGCCCGATCCCAAAACGTTGGCCGAGCGTTTTTTCCGAAGGCGGAAATTCCGGGCGGATCCAGGGGGCACCAATGTGATGTTTGCCTTCATGGCTCAACATTTTACCCACCAGTTCTTCCACACTGACCATAATGTACGCGGAGGTTTCACCAAAGCTCTGGGACACGGGGTGAGTTGTCTGAGATTCAATGTCAGGAAAATTGACATCAGAGTAGAACATCCACGTCATGGTTGTCTACTTTGAAGGTATTTTGACTTCATCAAGTTCAAGACAGTCGCCTTAAATTCGACTTTTTTTTAAGAAAGGAAATTTATCATCTGTGTAGATTGTCACTCAGGTTCTGGTAGCATCCAAACTTTGAATCAAAGGCAACTAGACTGACTTCAACCAGTCACTTTGTCTTCAATTCCGGAGGAAAGTTGCTATTTTGTTTGTTTGTTTTGCAGGTCGATGCAAGCAACATCTATGGCAATACGCTCACACGGCAGTTGCAACTTCGTCTTCATAAGGACGGAAAGATGAAATATCAGGTGAACAAGAAAAATTTTGTGGGACAAGGTAGACCAGGAGTTTCAAAACCTTTACAGTTTAAAACCAATTTGTTTGATTTGGTCCGTTTCCGGAACACAGTTTGAGAATATGTGTCATGTTTTGACTTAACATCAAGGAGACTAATCCAATCACTTTTTAATTGTTATACATGGCAACTCAATGAAAATTTGGGGGAATCCCTGTAACGCGGAGCATCTAATATCCTGTTGAGATGGTCGTTATTATTGGAAATGTGTGCAGTTTCTCTGAGTTTCTGATTGTTATGCTAGCATAACTATCCCCTACAGTTCACAGTGGGGTGGTCCCGACTCAGTATCCGGGTCAGGTTACTCTGTGTTTAATGTGGCCACCTGCAAACACAATTTTAGGTCCTATATGAGCAAATCTCTTTTTAGTAGGTTATATGGTAGATTAATATGAAGGTTTCACAAAAGTTGTGGTCTTTTACTGTATTTGGCGTGTCCCCAGCTTGTGAATGGTGAGGTGTATCCCCCGACGGTGTCCCAGGCACCCGTTCACATGGTGTACCCGGCGGGCTTGCCCTCCGAGAAGAGACTGGCTGTCGGTCATGAGCTGTTCGGAATGCTGCCAGGCCTGACCTTGTATGCCACCTTGTGGTTGAGGGAGCACAACCGAGTGTGTGACGTCCTCAAGTCGGAGCATCCCAGCTGGGATGACGAGCAGCTCTTCCAGACCGCCAGGCTCATTGTCATCGGTAACTTACTGAAACTCGAAAGGCCTTCACTGAGGACCAGTTCCCGCTCAGTGAAGATGGGGTGAATGTGAGTGTGAATGGTTGTCTGTCTCTCCGTGTGCCCTGTGATTGACTGGCGGCCAGTCTAGGGTATAGTCAGACAGTTCCCATGACCCTGAACAAGATTAGCTATATAGAAAATGGATGGATTGTGTCCTTTTCAAGACGAGGTCCTGGAAGTTGTGTTCTAACTCCGGGGGGTGGGAGACTTAGATCCAGGAGGCGAAATGTGGGTTTCCGTCCTGGTCATGTCGTTGCTTGAGCCATTGGCGATTGCTTAACCGGTGGTTTAGAAACATTTGGTCATGCCGTTTTTGGGATTCTCTGGGGGTGCGATACTCATACAGGGTCCACGGACAATTGTGGCTTGGAACCAAAAGGACATAGTTACAGATAAAAGTGAATAATTTTCTTCATGTGCCATCCAAGGTCATCCTTTGGAGTAGGATGAGAAACTTTGTCATTCGAGAGAATGTCAGAGACCTGACACCCTAACATCCATCCATCCATCCATCCATCCATCCATCCATCCATCCATCCATCCATCCGTTATCCGGGCCGCTTATCCTCATGAGGGTGGCGGGCATGCTGGAGCCTATCCTAGCTGTCTTCAGGCGATAGGCGGGGAACACCCTGAACTGGTTGTCAGCCAATCGCACGGTACACAACAACCATTCACGCTCATAATCACATCTAGGGACAATTTAGAGTTTTCAGTTAACGTACCATGCATGTTTTTGGAATGTGGGAGGAAGTACCTGGAAAAAACCCACCCAGACACGGGCAAACTCCACACAGGATGGGTGGAGCCTGCAACCGAAACCAGAACGTCTGCTATGTGTGTTTTATTTCCTTGACCTCTGCAGGTGAGATCATCAAGATTATCATGGAAGAGTACGTGCAGCACCTGAGCGGCTACCTGTTCAAATTCAAGTTTGATCCCTCACTGCTCTTCGGCCAGCGCTTCCAGTACAGCAATCGTATCGCCCTCGAGTTCTGCCACCTGTACCACTGGCACCCTTTGATGCCGGACAGCTTCCATGTGGATGGCGATGACATTCCGCACTCGCGTTTCTCCTTCAACACCTCGCTGCTTTTGCACTACGGCGTAGAAAAGCTGGTGGACGCATTTTCGCGGCAACCAGCCGGACAGGTAGAAGAAGACGAAGAGAGGAATGCTTGCCGACACTGTTTAGCTTTTATAACATGTCCCGCTGTTTTTTTCCTCAGGTGTGCGGAGGTCGAAATGCTCATGAAGTGGTGCTCGAAGTGCCCGAAATGGTTATCCGACAATCCAGAGAAACTCGTATGCAGCCCTTCAACGAATATAGGAAGAAGTTCAACTTGAGACCCTACACCTCATTCAGAGAATTTACAGGTACACGCAAGAAGAAATTGGAGGGTTTTACAAGGCTGTGCATGCCAGATGTTGTTCATATCTCTACTGTGCTGACAATTTCCAGATATTTTCGTCACATACGAAATGAAAAGTACAAAGACTCATGCTAGCTGTTTGTAGTTTTTATGCTAACCTAACTGTCAACAACCTAATATTCACAGACGTTGTAGTTCATTGCAGAACAAGTAGGTGGATTCATAGTTGCTGTTTCTATTCTTTATGCCAAGATAAGTTAACCGTTCCAAGCCAAATGCGCATAGATGATGATGATGGTGTCATTTATTGCGCAATAGGTGGAAGCTTTACCCAAGCTATTTCTTGTCTTGATGCTAAGCTAAGATAGGTGTTTCTAAGTATTTAAGTTAAGCTTTGCTAGCTGTCTGCTGCCGGGTTCTTGTTGCAGCCAGAAAAGCAGTGTGTCTGTGGCCCATTTTACATTACTTAGCAGCTGGTTAAACAGGAAGCATAGGCTAACAAAAGACACATGCTACATGCTACACAAGGTTAATGTGAGTGTGAACTGCATTCGACTTAGAATATTTTTCCCAATTAGATGATGAGGACATGGCAGCCGGTTTGCTGGAGTACTACGGCCACATTGACGCCTTGGAATTCTATCCGGGTATCCTTCTGGAAAAGCCGCGTCCTGGTTCCATCTTTGGAGAAAGCATGGTAGAAATGGGCGCCCCCTTCTCGCTGAAGGGCTTGCTGGGCAACCCTTTGTGCTCACCCGAGTACTGGAAGCCGAGCACCTTCGGGGGGGAGGTGGGCTTCGATTTGGTCAAAACCTCCACCCTGGAGAAATTGGTGTGCCTCAACACCAAGTGGTGTCCTTACGTCAGCTTCCAAGTTCCTCTCCATCAGGAGACCGAGATCAAGAAAGCTGAGGAGCTTTAACTCATCTAAGTAGGAGACATGATCCATAAAAGAGCCCTAGAAATTGGCTTGATAGCGCTTCCCTGGCAGTTTATTTTAATTCACCCCACGAAAGCATTTCACTTTGCAGCATGAAATTTAATATGCAAGTCTGTCATGAGTAGACCCACAAAAAATTCTCAGGAACCCATTTCTGAAAAGATACAGGGAGTCAGTTATTTCTGTTCAAAGTGATTCCCCAAAATTTGGCCGAGCAGACTCCCCGGAATATTGGCAAAACTTTGCAGCCAAAAATGGTTTCACTCAGCAACATGAAATTAAGTCAGCCTGTCTAACTATGACAAAACCAAAAATGTCTCAAGTGTCAAGAACCCAAAGACACAGGACGGCAGCCATTTTGGTTTGTTCTTGTTAAGATCCCTCAAGATTTGGCTCGATAGTGCCACCATGACTACCATAGTTTCTCTGAGCAATTTGAAATGTATTAGGCATGTATGTCAAAAGTAGACCCACAAAAAATCCAGGTCAAAGTTGTTTTAATCTTTTTTTTTTTTTTGTCCAAATATAATGTGTCTTGGAATAAATGCAAAGCAGAGGAATATTGCACGTCCTGTCTCCAAATATACTGTACACTCACTGACAAAAATAAGACTGCTGTCTTATTTTAATGAACGGCACATGTGACACAAGCATGGTTGTAGCCCCTTGTCGCCCCCTTTGGTCTTTTAAAAAAGATAACAGTCCGTTTTGTATGTGACACTGAAATGAAACAAACCATAATGCTACCGGCATAACATTTGTAATCACAAAAAAAAAAATCCTTGGCTGAGTTGCGAAACAGTAAATACATGCGGCACATTTCAATCTTCATTGACATCAATTACTAACTCAAATCAATATTATCATCTAATGTAAAACAATACACAGTCATTACAACAAAGATGATGAAATGGGATGTTACGGAAAATGCAACAAAGGCATTATAAATCAGATGCTAAGACTTTGTGGGTTATTTATTTGACCCAAAATATTTGGGTTAAAACCCCAAAAGATGGTTGAAATTGACCAAAGTGGGCTCAACCACTTTTTGAACCATAATTGGGGGATTTTTTTGATCTGACTGTTTTTAGAGTGTTGGTTCAGCCATGAATGGAGCAACACATTTTTTATTGATTAAGATTACGATGGCGTCCTTGGAAAAATGCCACAAAAATTTTGAGAAGCCCTGCTTTAAGTATCCCGAATGACTCTATTATTGAATTCATTTGCTCTGATGGAGTCTGGCCTTGTCGTTGTCCTGCTTGTTATCCAACGTAGACGTGGCAACGCTCGTGCCCGTCGCGGCGGCGGCCACCGGATAAAAATGAACGTCCACCGCCACGGTGGCATGCCCCACCGAGACGTGGTGCGAGATCATCAGGGGGGCGCCACCGTGAGACACGCTGAGGCTGTGGTGGACGGGGGCAGCCAGAGCCTCGGTTCCCCGAAGGGTGAGTGAGGACCGCAGGTCGGTGTCGGGGCGGGAAGGCGAAGGCGAGGGGAAGGAGGACGGGGGAGGCAGGGTGTCCTGGCACAGGCTTCGGTTATCTGCCGTTATACTGGGCCACTCCTCTTCTGTCAACTGCAAACTGGGAGTATTGGGCGTACTGGGAGGACCGCGGCCCTTCTCTTCGTCCTTCATCTCCTCCTCCTCACTGTAGTCAATCTAGGACGTGGGCAAAACTCTTAGTGCGTATGGTTGCCCTCGGGGACGGGTGGGTTACAACCACAGTGGGAAGAAACATTTTGCAAGCACACCTTTTGCATAAAATGCTAAGAGTCTGCCAATCAGATCTGTGTCAAGTCGATTTTGGGGGAGGGAAGCCAAATCTGGATTACTGCAGGTATTACACTGCTCTCTAGTGGCCAAGACCTGTACACTCAAAAGATGCAGCGCTATTAATTAGCAGAATGAGTGCAAAAAAAATGTAATGATTCAAAGGCTCAATAAAAACATTTAGATGGTAGCAAAGTAAACGGTTTGTCTAAGTGAAGACCCTTAACTCACTTCAACAAAGTCCTTTGGCACAGTAAAGAATATCTATATTCATTCATTCATTTTCCTCATTTATCCTCACTAGGGTTGCGGGGGTTGCTGGAGCCTATCCCAGTTGTTTTCAGGCAGTAGGCGGGTGACACCCTGAATCGGTTGCCAGCCAATCGCAGCGCACACAGAGACGAACAACCATCCACGCCCACACTCATACGTAGGGACAATTTAGAATGTTCAATCAGGCAGTCATGCATGTTTTTGGAATGCGGGAGGAAACCGGAGTACCCGGAGAAAACCCACGCAGGCCCGGGGAGAACATGCAAACGCCACACAGGGAGGCCAGAGCTGGAATTGAACCCGGTACCTCTGCATTGTGAAGCCGACGTGCTAACCACTGGACTACCGGGCCACCCTAGTATCTATATTTCATCAACCCAATTCTGGTTCTCCTGAACTATAAAGTGTAAGTACATTTTCCACTTATGTTGTACCTTGGTGTCCACGACGGGCTCGGGGTAGGTCTCCACCGTGACTGAGCGGGGGTCCTCACACGTGGGCTCCGTCTGCACCGTGACCAGACTCAGGCCTGGAGGTCTAGCGCCGGTGTCCGACGTGTTGGTGTTGTGTTCCGTCACCACCAAGCACTCGTCGTCTTCGAAGGCCCTGCATACGCCATACGGAATGTACGGAAAGGTTAGCACGCACGTTTGGGGACTTTGTGAATCAATGTTTTTCTACACACCGGTTTTCGTACGGTGGCCCTGCGTGGCGCCACTCCGCGTGACGCATGGGGACGCCGAGGTTCCTCTTGGCTGTCGAAGAGAACAGGAAGAGTGTGCTATGTCCTTGAACTGCTGCATTTGAAGAAACTCATAGGTGCTACAGGTAAGCCTTCAGATGCTGCCTACTTGTCTTTAGAAGGATAGTAATAGAAAAGAAGGCCGCACCAGAAGGCCTTCCATGTGTGACTGGGAAGAATATTACCTATGGGTCCTCCAGTAGATTAGAAAATTAAGGCTGCATTTGAAAGCCTTCCATGGGTGGTCAATTAGGATAGTACTGGGTGTGCCATTCCCATAAATAGGACTGAATTGAATGATACTGGAAGGCCACATTTGAAGGCATTCCGTCTGAGGCAGAAAGTAGTAACAAAAAGGACGTATTTATCGGCCATCCATGTGGAGCCATTCAAAGCAGTAGCAGTGCGTCCTACAATAAATGAGAAAAGAAGCCTGCTTTTGAAGGCATTCCAAGAGTGGCATATAAGATACTCTAGTGGCGGTGTTGGCTTCAAAAGTCAATAGTGGCCTTCTATTTTCATTTATCGAAAGCATTTTGTCCTTAACAGGACAAGTGTGTACAGTTGTTGTCCATAACCTGTCCTTGGCAGGCTGCACTTGAAGGCCAATGAGTAAGAAGCCAGCATTCACCAGAAATGAGAGTACCAAGCACCAGGAAGTAAAATGAAATGAATTGAAAGGGAGGGGAAAGTCTGACTTGGCAGCCAGCGTGTGGACCAGAGCTCTGCATCTATTTCTAGCAGCTTTAGAGCGCCTCACTGTTTTCCGTGAATGCGTGCATGGCACCATGAGAAAAAGGTGGAAGTACCCTGAGGGGCTTTGGGCTGACTTGGCCGCTTTAGAGCGCCTTGTTGTTGCAGCGTTGAGAAGCCTTACAGCAACTCGGTGGGATATATTGCAGCCAGCGAAGGTTTTAAACTGCTCTACTTGTATTTTATTGGTGTTCTTTATATATTGCCAGACAAAGTTAGTTTCCGTTTGTTCAGATCGTAGTAAAGATATTTGATTGACAGTTGACATTTGACCCGGACGTAGTTTCAGTGGACACACCCATAGCATCTGAGTGCAGACAATAATTCTTTTTTATGATTACGAAGCCTCAATTTGTACACATGGTGATTTTTTTCAATCATTCGAATTTGGAACAACGCTTCTCTGTGGTGTCAAATGTACAAGACATCATTTTTTTTAACTTTTAGGATACACTGCTCCTTTCCTTCATGTCCAGAATGCAAAAGAATGAGTGCTGCCATGAATGAAGTTGTAGCAAGAAAATTTAATGTCATGCTGATCAGTGGTTCAACAAAGATTCTCCTGTTGTTACAATTCATCTTTCTTCACCTTTCCCTTTTTGTTTTCATTTTTGGCCTTGTCCAAAGTCTTAGCTTTCTTTGGCTTAGGCTTCCATGCGACCTTCCGCAAAGGCACCTTTCCGTTGTCCTCCGGTTCTCTCAACCCCACACATGCCTTGGACATCTGGTGGCAAAGAAGGGTTTCCATTCTGTCTCTTTCGCCTGATATGAAAGCGGCGTAGAAGTCATCGTAGTGGGACTCAAAGAGATTCTCACAAGCGGCCTTCAGCTGGGCCTTGGGAAAAGTCTTGTTGCCTTCCAGTCTTTGGCACACGTCCGTGTTGATGATGAGGTCGTCAATAGCGAGCCGGCGTCGTCGGGCCGAGGGCTCATCCATCACTTTCTGGAACTCCTTGGCCACCAGGACGCAACTGTGGCAGTAGATCACGGGGTCGATGTCTTCGGCCTGTACGTGCAGGAAGACCAGGCAGCTGCACAGCGCCAAAAGGAGCACGGCCATGTTACGAGACTGCAAAACAACCATGCTGGCTGACAACGGGGCAGCTCTGAATGTGAATGCGGGGAAGCCGCAACTGACACGACAACAGATTTTTCTGGTTTTTCTGGTTGTCTCGCAACCGTTTCTTGCATACTGCTCCGTGATGTTAACCCTTGCAGACTGTTCCCATTCAAAGTACACGTCCATCCATCCATTTTCCGATCCGCTTTATTCTCACGAGGGTCACGTGCGTGCTTGAGCCTATCCCAGCTGACTTTGGACAGTAGGCGCGGTAGTACACCCTGAACTGGTTGCCAGCCAATCGCAGGGCTACACACAGACAAACAACAACTCACACTCACAATCACACCGAAGGACAATTTTAAATGTCCAATCAACCTGCTGTGTGTTTTTTGGACAACCTGCAAACCCCACACAAGAAGGCCTGAGCCGAAATCAAACCCCAGACCGCTGCACTGTGAGGCAGACATGCTAAACATTGTACTCCACCGTGCCGCCTCCCAAGGACACATTCTATAGGCCACCCTTGGAAGGCCTTCAAATGTGGCCTTCTTATGTCTCTTCCTCTTTTAAATAAGACACAGTTACTTCATAGTCACCCAATGGATGCCTTCAAATGCAGCCTTCTTTTGATATTTTTTGCAGGATACTTCACACCAGTACTATCCTTCATAGCCAACCATCACGAGCTGTAGAATACAAACTTTTTTTGTTTGTTTGTACACTACCACCCTCCTTCACGGCCATCGTTGTAAGGCCATCAAATGTGGCTTTCTTTTCTCTTTTTGGGGACGATTCAATGCCAGTAGTTTTTCACGGCTATCCTTGGAAAGTCTTCATATATGGCTTCTTTTGTTGTTTCTTTTACTACTTCACTAGTATACTTCATAGTCAACCTTGAAATGTCTTTAAATGTGGCCTTCTTTGCTCTTTTTGGGGAGGAATCCATGCCAGTATTCTTCATAGCCACACATGGAATGCCTTCATATCTGGTTTCTATTGTTGTTTCCTTAGATACTTCACCGAAATACTGCATACTCACCCTTGAAAGGCCTTCAGATTCAGCCTTCTTTTTGGCAGGATACTTTGCTCCATTACTGCTCTTCATAGCCATCCAACTAAAGGCTTTCAAATTTGACTTCCTTTGTGATTTATTTTGTCAATGCTACCCCACTACCATCCTTACTGGCTTCCCTTAGAATGTCTTAAAATGCAGCCTTTTTTGTGCCTTTTGCATCCCTTCATCGCCACCTATCGAACACCAATATAAATCGTATTCCAATAATTTTTACTATGAATGTCCTTAATGGCCGGCCCTTTAAATGTAAGTTGTTTTTTTTTGGTATCACTTATTTTAAAAATAATACACTGCTACGACTACTTCAAGATCCTGCTTTCATAAATGGCCACATTTGGAACGCCTTCAAATGCAACATTCTTTTGTTGTTTGAAGAATTGTAGCAGTCAATCCTTAGTGTCGCAACAGATGGCCTGCTCACCTTTTTCTTTTATTTTATATGCACAGATTCCGCCACCAAAAGCGTTACCAAAAATATAATAATGAGTCATCTAATCAGTTAAGTAGTCATAAAACATTTAATGTACGGATGATCAATGATTCAACAGCGCTCCTCCATTTATCAAAACTCATCTTTTGGTACAGTCTGGGAATGCTGAGCATTGTGAACCTCTTCCTCGTTGTCCCCGTGAGAAGCCTCTGTGTGCTCATCCTCAAATTTGCTTTCGGTATCCCGAGAAGACTCTTGTTCTTCCTCCTCGTCCTCTTCTTTCACCCCCACACATGCTGTCGACTTCTGGTAGCAAAGGATGCTGTCCACCAAATGCGGTCCTTGACTCAACAAAGCTAAGTAGAAGTCCTCGTAGTGGGAATCAAAGAGTTTTACGCAGGCGGAGGTTAGCTTGGAACCCTCGCCAGGAGGCAGCATGTTGCACACCTTGTTGTCAAGCATGAGCTCTTCGAGAGCCGCCCGGCGTTTTCGAGGAGGAGTTGCTTGCAACCTTGTCTCAATCTCTTTGGCTGCCAGTCGGCAGCTTTGGCAGTCGGTCTCAGGATCGCGAAGCGCGCTTTGAACACGCATGGCGATGAAGAAGCTACAAAGCGCCAAAAGGCCGATCTTCATTGAGTAAGACGGCAACGCACGCATGTTGCTTCACAACTACCAGCCCTGAATGAGAAGAATCGGGAGCTTGCAAGACGAGGCATTTTCTGGTTTTTCTGGTTTTCCTTGCGCACATACAGGAGCGTACTGAACACACACCTGCTGTTCATTGGTCTTATAATACAGCCTTCTTTTCAAATGTATTTTTCAAGGAAACATTGGTACTATTCATGGGCAAATTTGGAATGTCTTCAAATGCATCTTTCTTTTGACGTTCTTGTTGGTTACTTCACAACGATACTCCCCTAATAGCCACCCACTGAAAGACTTCAAATACAAACATCTTTTTAAATTTATTTTCAAGGATAGGGTACTGCTATCCTTCATGGCCACCTTGTAAAGGTCCTCAAATGCTGCTTTCTTTTGCCACTTTTCAGGTGACTTTAAAGCGCTGCTACCATCCAGAGCTACCTGCTGAAGTGTGTGGCAAAATGCATCATGGCTACCATTGAAATGCCTCCAAATGCAACCTTCTTTTGACATCCCTGGACAATTCTTTATTAGATTTATTCTCCAAGCCTTTCATAGCAATCAGCAGAAGTCATTTTAATATGGACTTTTTTTGGCTCTTGTTTTTTGTTTTTTTTTAAGAG
Source organism: Hippocampus kuda (assembly GCA_901007745.1). Taxonomy (NCBI): domain Eukaryota; kingdom Metazoa; phylum Chordata; class Actinopteri; order Syngnathiformes; family Syngnathidae; genus Hippocampus; species Hippocampus kuda. The sequence goes on along the minus strand of CAAKHF010024254.1, from coordinate 24,246 downwards.
CTACACCCGCTACTATACTTAATAGCTATCCTTGGAAATTACCTTCAAATGCGTCCTTTTGATATTTTGGGGGCGATACTTGAGCACACTTCTGTCCTTCATCGCCAACCACTTAAACCGGAGTTGGTGACCCCCGCTTTACACCAATAGGCTCCATCATTGCCACTCACTGAGGGCCTTCAAATACGGCTTTTTTTTTTCCTTTTTTTTTTTTTCAGGATACACCACTGCGATATTTGGCGGCCACCATTGGAACACATTCAGATGCAGCCCTCTTTTGACATTTCAATGAAGGTCTTCAAATATGGCCTTTTCTCATGTATTAGTGGACACTACCACTATCCTTTCTGGTTACACCGGGATGGCCTTCAAAAGTGGTCTTCTTTTGTCATTTATTGGATGTTACAAACGTACTATCCTTCATGGTTACCATTGGATTGCCTTCAAATGTGGCCTTCTTTTCTTGTCTACCGGGGGACACATTGCCACTTTCCTGAGTGAACCTGGTAACTGTACCTTTTTGTGAGACTAAAAGGTACCAGAACTGGACCCACCCCATCGAATTACTTCCCTTAACCAACCTTGAAGTTATCCTTATTTCTGCACTTGCTGACCTGCACGTCCGGTGGGCGCTGGCTCGTTCCTCTGAACCATAGAGTAGAAGGCCACCGTGATGAAGATGAAGGCCAGAGACACGCCCACACCCACCACGATGGGCACGTCGTGTTTCTCCAGGACGGGCAGCCACGAAGGCGACTGCGGGGTCACCCAGGATCTGGAAAGACATACGAGAAGGCGAGGGTCAATGAGGAAAGTAGTGCAAGGCTGCGACGTGTGCGGCACGTGACGCAAAAGTGGGAAAAAAGCTTATTACGGCTTATCAGCGCATTGTTACCCTAAATGATCCCTTTTGGTATCTGTGTCCACCCACCGAGGGTCTTTGCTGGTCATAGGCGACTGCGACGTGTTCCTCTGCTCCTCGTCTACCTCCTTAGACGACGCCACCGATTGATCCTGCCGGCTACCGTTTTGCCCACCGGAATCAACGAGCCCTCGGACCTCGGCAGGTTCCGCCGTCGGAGTACGGGCCTGATTGGAAGGCCTTTGGAGAGAGTTTTCGAGCCGGACTGGAGAAGATTTGGTCACAGTGGTGTGAGGCGGACGTGTGGATGCCCGCGTGGTGGGGCGAGCATCCGTTTGAGGTTTGGGGTGCTGAGGAAGCTCCATCGGGAGGTTGGGGTACGGCGGTGGCGGCAACATTGGAGAATGCACCTGAGTCACCAAAGGTTGCACTGGAGGAACGCTCGTGGACTGGAGTTGTGGAGACACAGATGGGGGCAAGGAGCCTGAAAGTAATCATGAAAGAGGTAAGGCTTCAAATCCCGATCAAGTTATAATTACATTTAAAATGTAGTTGGAGTTTTGTGGTAAAATGTTCCGAACATTTTTAAGAGTTTTATGAGAATGAATTATTTGATTTCAATTGATTGTAATTAATTTAATCACTCCAATTTTTATGAGGAAAAAGTTCCTTATATTTTTAGTACAGTATTAATAATAATGTAAAAGATGCATTTGGGGGGGAAAAGGTTGTAATAATGAACATATTTTTTTTAAATAATAATGATTGAAAACATTGTAAATTCAAAAGTTAATGTTGTGTAATATTTACAATTCGTAGATCAATACTGTATAGTAATTGTCCTATAATAATATTGAGAATATAAAAGAGTATTTGGATGAATGAATAAATACCGCATTTAATCATATAGCCCTAAAGTTGTATTTTATTGAGAAAAAGTTGACCTGATTTAAAATTTTAAGAAACTCCTAAGGTTGTCTGGTTTTAAAATTCGCTCGGCCGAGTGTGTCACTTGTTGCTAGGCAGAGTACGAGCGCCATACCCGCAACGACGAGGGTGAGCGCGGCACGGCTGCGACCGAGCGCGTTGGAGGCATCACACACATACGTGCCTTCGTCGTAGCTGCGAGCTGACTCGATGCGCAGCGTGGCGTTCCTTGCTCTGAGTGAGAAAAACGCCATTCAAAGCTCCACATCGTTCTTCCGACGCCGCCTGTCGACTCACCCCGAGGTCATCTTGGCCCCAGTCTGCTTTGAGTGTCCTCTCTTCAGCCAGCTGATGGACGGCGGGGGCTCGCCCGACGCCTCGCAGTGCAGGGACGCTCGGTCCCCCAGGGCCACCGTTAAGGCGGGGGGCCGCACGGTCACCGAAGGGGCGGCTAGACCAGCAAATTGCGATCATAAAAGATCCCTTCCTCTTCCGTACAAGGCCTCAAAGTAGGGTTTCGAGCCAGGGTTGGGCTTTCTAACCAGGGTTTCACACCTTGGGTGACAGTTTCAAAGTAGGATTTAAAATCAGGGGTTCTAGCCTCGGCTCGGGTTTCAAGGTAGGGTCAATGTTTCAGAGTAGAGTGTCAAGCCAGGGTTAGGGTTTCAAATTAGAGTTACAAACCTCAGTTTGGGGCTCAACTGAAGATTTCTAGCCCGATTTGTGTCACAAATGAGGGTTTCAAAGCTCAGTTAGGGACTCAAATTAGGGCCCAAAAAGGGTTATGGTTTAAAGGTAGGGTGTCAAGTCAGGGTTAGGGTTTCAAATGAGGGTTTCAAGACAGGGTTCGTGTTTCAAAACATGGTTGTGGCTTCAAAAGTAAGTTTCAAGCCTGTGTCAGGATTTGAAAGCAGGGTTTCAACCCGTGGTTGGGGTTTCAAGTTTCGATTTCAAGACATGCGGTAGAGTTTCAAATTTTGGTCTCAAGATGGAATTCAAGTGAGGGTTAGAGATTCAAATGAGGGTTTCCAGCCCAGTTATAAACAAGGAATAGAGTTTCATCAGTCAAGTTTTAAGCCCGGCTTCAGCTTTTAAGTCAGTGTTGACATGAAATTATGATTTTTTTTTTCTACATCTTATCTTCCGAATGCACACATCCAAACCAGCGCGAGGGAGGAAAACATGAAAGTATGTTGAGTACCGAGCACGGTGAGCCTGGCCGGCCTGCTGGTCCTGCTGATGTTGAGAGAAGGGTTGACGGTCTGGCACACGTACTCGCCACTGTCCTCCACGCTCACGTTGACCAGATGAAGCGTTCCCGACGTCTTCTTCTGACGCCCGCCTCCGTATTCTCCCTGAATGAGATGGAGGAAAAACACAAATGCGTTTCATTCCGACAGCTTCCTCGTAGATATCGATTTCCTGCTTGTCGTGCACTCAGGCGTGCAGCACCTGGCTTTGCCTCCCTGCGGTGACCACGCTGCCATCTTTGATCCACAGGATGGTGGCGGGGGACGAGCTTTCGCCGGACACGCAGCGGAAAGAGGCCCCCTCACCTTCTTTGACCGTCTGATTCCGCGGACCAAAGAACACCTCCTCTAAACCTGACCAAACACCAGGCACCATGTCACGTCCGTGCAAAATGGTACTATTATCGTTTGTCATCGGTGATACGGTCAGGATTACTAAAAACATTAAACGTATTCAAACACAAACACACACACACACACACACACACACACACACACACACACACACACACGCCCACACACACACACACACACACACACACACACACACACACACACACACACACACACTGTTAGCAACTGACCAATGAAAGGTAATAGAAAGCATGGACATTAGCTTTTAGCTAATGTCTATGGTGAAGCTAATAGCTTAGCATCGCTGTAAGGATGAAGTTCAAAGGAGCCTGTTACTGTATATCTCCTGAATCATGTCTATGGCAGTTTTTTTACTCGGGAGCAAGTACCCAGTTGACTAACAGAGGGCAGCCATCTTAAGATGCCATTTTTACTGAGACCTTCTGTTCGGTTTGAGCTGAAAACGCTGTGAGCAGTGCATGTTGGCAATTGAAAGTCATCTAGCTTAGTGCTAAGATACATTGCAAAACGCCATCGACCGGCTAACGTAAATTAGCATTAATGTCGCAAATAATTCAACCTACAAACAAATGCTACGATGACACACTTAGAGCTGCCTCACAGGCAAACAGAGCCTACAAAACATATTCACGGGCATACATTCCGCTTTGTGGGAACAACAATGAACCACATTTTATTGGGCTTTCGCTGTTCACTGTCGACTTACCCGGCTGGGACGAGACTGTCACACTCAACAGGATGGCGAAGAAGAGGCCCGGAATCATCTGTGGAGGGCAGACGCGCATCCTACTGCAGAACTCCGCCATCAAGAAACCACCACCCAGCTTCAGCCATTGGGTCCACGATGAAAAGCAGGTACTAGAGTGAAGTCAAAAGTCAATCACCAACAGACCTCATTGTCTAATACAGTAAGTATATCATATCAAAGGCCTCGGTGAACACTTTCCAGATCGGCAATTAGGTTTTTTTTTTCATATGCTGAAGGAATGAGGCCCCCAAAACACATTTTGGATCGAAAATGTCTCGATATGAACTACAGAACTACTCCCACTTATTCATGTGTTGTTTTTGTTTTTCTCAAGCCCCTTCCCCGCTTTCCCCATTCGTCCCCTTTGGCGGGTGAATGAGGCAAGCCACTTTATAGAGTGCGCTGTGCCCTCAATGGAAATGACATGAAACGAGGTTGCCGAGCTTTGTACTGGCATCATCAACATCTTCTCTTTCGCCGGCGTCTGATCCTATAGGCTTTCATGGCGCTACTGTTGTGCGCATGGAAGGGATGGAGCACACGGCAAGCATGCTTTTGGCTTATGTAATGCCCCATTAGCATGACACTGAAGAAGGCACAGTTTTGATCTAGCTGAGGGACGCCGCATTTGAAGATGAACGTGTTATGGTGGAGGTGTGAGGCTCGAAAAACGGATGTGTTGGGTGAAGGCATGGGTAAGATGGAGCTCGAGTGAGCGAAAAGCGTGAGCAAGTCGAGCGAGTGAACCACCGACACGTGGATGTAGCTGAACAGACGATGAGATGGACGTGTGGGTGACCGCGTAAGTGAATCTCACGAGACAACACAACGTCTTGCGACCGCACACATCCCGACAGCCACAGCAGTGGTTGACTCACGCAAGACAAGAGAGCATTGTTGGTCTTGAGTCACCTCGCCCGGTGGCTGCGAGCTTCACGCCAAGCGCGCGTGGGTGTCCGTTTGTATGACTCACAAAGCTCCGAACACGTCATTTACACCTGTTAGCATGTCAATAACATCTCTACTTGCTAATTGGAAGTCCTCCACTTGAACACTTAACTACCTGGATTGACTGCAGCATCCCCCGTTGCTCAGTATCAACCATGGTAATTACACACACAGTAAACAAAAATGCATGGAGAGTGACAGGTGAATACATACCAAATACTGAAGTCTTTGCATGTGTGGTCTTTGCAGACCCGCTGTGTAGACACTCTGTGTGCGGACTCTCTGTCCCCTTGATGCACTCAGTCAGTCGAGAGGGCGCCAATAAACAGCTGCCAAACACACGCACGCACACACATATGAGTGGCCGTTCAAGGCAGGGCAAGGTAGTTTTATTTGTATAGCATCTTTTACACAAGAGGCAACTCAATGTGCTTCACACAAACAACGGCACGACACTTAACGATATTTAGGTGCAAAGCAGAGGAAAAAATGGTTAGGAAATAAAAATAGGTTTATAAAATAAGTAAATTTTAAAAATTTACAAATGTTTAGAGGACCTTAATCAAATGTATGGGGGGGAAATAATTGTATGTGTATATATACCAATGGACCGAAATGAGTTTTTTTTAATTCAAAATTGCAGCCTGAGCAATTTGAAAATTTCATTCAGCTGCACTATGACATGTAATGACATAACTACCTACCCTTCTACCTATATATGTGACTACCGACCAAGCCACTTACCCAACCAATCTACTCAGTACCTACCTACCTACCCACCCGTATATCCACTTACCAAAATACTAATCACTCTACCTTCCTACCTACCTGCTTGGATACCAACCTGCGGTACCTTCCCATCTAACTACAACCTACCTAATTACCAACATACAAATATGACAAGCTCCCCATCTACCCACCTTATCTACCTGCCTGCTTATCTACCTATCCTCCTATGTACCCAGTTGACCAAGCTTTTTATTCCCAGTTGTCAACCAATTGCAGATCTATAGTGGCGCTCATTAGTTGAAGTACACTTTGCGCGGCTTCCTTATAAAAACTAGGTTAATGATGGAGGCTTAATGAGGGTTAATGGTCCTTATGTTGGTACCAAGCACAAGGTACACAAATTTCAATTGAGCTTGCAACTCATCTGTTTGTGCCTTCGTGAGCTTCATCAATTTTATAGTTGGCATCAGATGTCAAAGGTAGTAAAAAAAAAAAAAAATTAAAAATGGCAGAACAACTGTGTTTCCCTAGTCACACTTGTCTCCCACTGCCTTGCAAATGGAAATTGCCTCCGCTCAGCATAATGGAATGGAAATTGAAAGTACAAATGCAGCCATTTATAATCTATGCTGGCCCGGCACTGATTTTAATTAAAAGCGGACAAAGGTAGAATGTCACACGCTCTCTCAGGTTGAGGACTACATCAAACGGTGAGTGTTACCAAAGCAGCTGCGGCTTCCATACCATATTCAGGTACAATGTGAGGAAACTGTAACCCAAACAGTCAGCATATGGTTGAAAAAGCATTATCAACTTGAATTCTTTTTTTTTTTTTTTTTGACGAAGCTTTTGAATTGGATCTCATTGGGACATGTATTCCTAATGAATTGAACTGGTGGGTCAGATCTCATCCAGGCATACAATATTTGTTTTCAGAAATTGTGTGCATTTTAAAATGTATGATTTTTTTTAGAATTAGTAGTAATAATACATATCCAATTAATAATAATCAAAAAATGTTCTTTTACGTTGGCATGGTGGTACTGTAGTTGCAAGTGAAATCATTGATTAAAAAAATGTTCATTAAAACGATTTATTAAATTGTTATTCAATGATAAATAAATATATATTATGATTTACGATCATATTTAATGTCTAATTCGAAACGTCATAAATTAATAAAATAAATTCCAACTTTAATACTAGTTTTTCCCGGTTGGTGTTATACCGAAAGTACGTCACTGATTCTTTTCCGGGTTAGAGTTCTGTTACGTCTCTCGGCGAAGTCAAGATGGCGGCTCACATATCCCGGTGTCGAACCTGGAATCGTGTTCAACGGTAACGACCTACGTTGTTAAAAAACCAAAACACCAATTCAACGTGGCCGCATTACAGTTAGACAATTTGTGCAGCAGTTGTCCGGTCGTCGTCTGACGTGCGTGCTGTGTAACTTTCACCATCGCCCAGCTCGAGCTTCGACAGTTAGCACGATGCTAATACAGAGCTGTCAGTGCCGCAAAATTATGACTCCCCCCGGCATACCGACATTGCTCTTGAACGTTTATCAGTGAAAATAATACACATAATAAACATTTAGATGTAGCTGACTGTCGATTCAAGTCTGCTGTGGCTAAATAAAGAAATGTCTTCTGAGCATCCAGCACTCGTCCTATAATGAGCGAAACTTGACCTACAGTGAACAGCCCCTTCGTAAATGCGATTTAAACAAAGTGGTAAATATTGACGTAAGTAGTTTTAAGGTATTTTGGGGGAAAGGATAGAATTTCACTATTAATATTGTGAGTCTAAAGGTAGCATTTCACTTGTAAAAAAAGTCAATAAAAGTTGATATTCAAAAATATTCATCATTTATATTGAAATACGAATGTTGTGCGAGTTATAAAAAAATGGTCATTGAAATTTGTGATTTAAAATCAGAGAATCACATGTGTAATAACACATGAAATAACTTTTACAGGGGAATGACAACCTGCGGAGAAAATAAAAATTGTATTAATATGTGAATCAAGTCATGAGTTTGCGTTCTCTTTCCCAACAGGTTTGGCAAAGCGGCGTACAGGAAGTACAGCAGCGGTGGAGGCTACCCCAACATCTCGCTGTCTTCGCCACTGCCCGGCATCCCCAAGCCCGTCTTTGCGTCCGTGGACGGCCAGGAAAAGTACGAAACCAGGATCACCACGTTAGAAAATGGCCTCAAGGTTGCCTCGCAAAACAAGTTTGGACAATTCTGCACCGTTGGAAGTACGTGGCCCCCTTTCGAAGGCCAGTCATGTGTTTCCCACTCCCTCATTTTAACAAAGCAATTTTTTTTTTCTCTAGTTTTAGTCAACTCCGGGTCGAGACATGAAGCAAAGTATCCCAGTGGAATAGCACACTTTTTGGAAAAACTTGCTTTTTCTGTAAGTATTTTTCTTTCATTTTGATACAAGATGTGAATGAATGAAACGATAACATTGAAAAACAAACGTTGTTCTTTTTCCTTTTTTTTTCTTTTTTAAATCAACCATGTTGATTCAGTTGTGTCTGAGATTTTTTTTAAGCCGTAGTTTTGTCACACAAAAATGAGATAGACATTCGATTAAAACTATACATTTGTTGTGCTTGTGAGAGAAATAATTTACATGAAACTTCTCAATCATGTCAACTTTTTTTTTTAACTCAAAGTTTATCAAATTGAGTTATTCTCTAAGATGGTTTGTGTCGTTCAATAAATACCGTCTTAGTAACAATCAAGTGTCTTCATCAAGGTGCAATTTGAGGTGTAATTAATGTTTACTTGTGGCCGTCGGCGTCATATCTAACGGCAGCCATCTTTGTAGTCCACAGCTCAGTACGGCAGTAAAGATGAGATTCTGCTCACGCTGGAGAAACACGGAGGGATTTGTGACTGCCAAACTTCCAGGTATCGTCTGGAAAAAAATGGTCATGTCAATAAAACACTTTCCATTTCAAGAAAATCTGGGGGGTTTTTTTTTTGTTGTTGGTTGAATTTTTCTGTTTATGTGCTTATTTTTGTCAGATTTTCTAGTTGTAGGTTGTTTTTGTCTTGTTTTATTTATATTTGTTTCTTTTTCAGTGTTTTTGTTCGCATATGGATTTTTGTGGGTTCTGTGAAGTTTCGTTGCTTCGGGTTTTTTTTTTTGTGGGGGGTTGTGTGCGACCTTTTTTGTTGTTTTGATATTTCTGAACGCATGTTTGTTTTTTCTCGTTTATTTTCTTGTTTTTGTGGGGGTTTTAGTGTGAGGGTTTTTTTTGGAGGGGTTCTTTATGCTTGTTTTTTGTTCTTTTGTTGTTATTGTTGATTTATTTTAGTGTGTTTTGATGCCTGTATTTGTCTATTCTGAGATTTTTGTGGGTTGGAGTTTTCCGGATCCATGTTAGTTTTTTTCTTTTTCTAGTTAGCGATATGTGTTGTTTTTTTCTTGTGTACTGCATTTTTTATTTTGATTTTTTTGGGTGGCTGGGCTTGATAAATATGTCATTTGCCGCTGTGATATGAATGTGGAAGTTGTCGGTTGTGGTCAGGGACACCACCATGTATGCGGTGTCTGCCGAGGTGAAGGGTCTGGACACGGTGGTGAGCCTCCTGGCCGATGCGGTCCTGCAGCCACGCCTGCTGGGTGAGTCCGCCGCCTGCTAACATCTCGGCCACTCGGAAGGCGGCGTTTCCGATAACGCGTTATTTGTGTCCAGACGAGGAGATGGAGATGACAAGGATGGCAATCCGCTTCGAGCTGGAGGACCTGAACTTGCGGCCGGACCCTGAGCCGTTACTCACCGAGATGATTCACGCTGTGAGTCTGCCGTTCTTTCGGTGACTGTCAAGCAATGAAGTGCGCGGTGCCCTCAAGTGTAACAATTGGGTGTAACGTTGTGCATCGTGCTTTGTCTGGTCGAAGGCGGCGTACCGAGGCAACACGGTAGGACTTCCCCGCTTCTGCCCGCCACAAAACGTGGACAAAATCGACAAGGCGGTGCTACACGGCTACCTTTCGGGCTACTACCGTCCCGAGCGCATGGTCCTGGCCGGCGTGGGCGTGGAGCACGAGCGGCTGGTGGCGTGTGCCCGCCGCTACCTTCTGGGCGTCCGGCCCGTATGGTCCGACGTCACGCCGGCCGCCGTTGACCTCTCCGTGGCACAGTACACGGGGGGCATCGTCAAGGTGAGCGGCGCCACACTTTCTCACCTGGGCGGCGCTTTTGGGAACGGGCGAGTGAAATAATCATCGTAATGAACGTTTCAGATGGAGAAGGACATGTCGGACGTGAGCCTGGGACCCACACCCATACCTGAACTCACGCACATCATGATCGGACTGGAGACTTGCTCCTTCCTGGTGTTTACCATCATTATTGAGATTATCTATTTATATTTATAGTAGTCTTGTGTGTGTTTGTTTATTTTGGGGTGTATTCACAGATATGCGGTTAGATTTTTCTTTAGTTGTTTGCTTTTTTTTTTTTTTTAAAGGGTGTTTAGTGCTATCTTTGTGTTTTTCTGTGTTTTAAAATGTTTGTGTTTTTTTTAAGTTCTTTTACTCTGTTTTTATTGTGGTTTGTATTTCGCTTTTTTGTTTTTGTATTTTGGGGTTTATTTTGCATGTTTTTGTGGGGAGGGTTATTTGTAGTTAATTTTTCATAGCATTTTTATTTTTTGTTTTGTGTCTGTTTTATGTGTTTTTCCGTTGTGATGTTGGTTTGGTGCATTTACATTTTAGTTCTATAATTCACATATTTATTTTGCTTTTGTTTTTTCGCGGTCTACCCTATTTTTGGATCGTTTTCCTTTTTTTAATTTTTTATTTTCTTTTACTTGTGTTTGTGGTTTATTTGATTTTTGTTGTGTTTAAGTGTTGTTTTTTTAAAAAAAAAAAGTTTTATTACTTTATTATTCCTTTGTTCAGGAGGACGACTTTATCCCGTTGGCGGTTCTCAACATGATGATGGGTGGCGGTGGCTCTTTTTCGGCGGGCGGACCTGGCAAAGGCATGTTCACGCGCCTCTACCTCAATGTCCTCAACAGGTACCACAAATGTTCATTCAGTTAAACATAAAGATATAAACATAAGGGTAACAAAAAAACATTTCCGCAACAGATATGTCCCCCCGCCCCCCAATTTTTTTTCTCCCAGTTTGTCTTTTGTTGGCGTCTGTGCATTTGTCAATCATTCTTTAGTCATTGTTGCTCGATAAACATGATAAGAATGTGGCCACCATATGTGACCCGCGTCCTAGCAGGGGAGCACTCCATCGTCAAGCTATGTCGGTATTAATTTTGCGTGCATTTTGTGTTGGGATCGTCACGCGTTTCCCGAAGGCATCACTGGATGTACAACGCTACATCGTACCACCACAGCTACGAGGACAGTGGCCTGCTGTGCATCCACGCCAGCGCCGACCCCCGGCAGGTCGGACCCTGACTTGACGAATGTCACACAGATCACGGAACTCGTTCCCTTCATACTCATCTCTTCCACTTGTTACGCCCAGGTTCGCGAAATGGTAGAGATCATAACACGGGAGTTCATTCAGATGGCAGGAACGGCGGGAGAGGTCAGTGCGCCGCTTGGACTCGTGTCTTGTTGGTTTTTGTATTGAATTCATTGACATTGTTTTATTTGGGGGCGGAGTCCAGATGGAGTTGGAGCGTGCCAAGACGCAGCTCAAGTCCATGCTGATGATGAACCTGGAAGCCCGGCCCGTCATCTTCGAAGACGTCGGCCGCCAGGTGCTCTCCACGGGCAAGAGGAAACTGCCGCATGAGCTCTGTGCCCTCATAAGTGAGTAGGGGAGGGGGAGGAAAAATGTGCGTTTATTTTGTGGGGGAGGTCAAAAGTCAAACAAAATTTAAATAAGAAAAAAAATCTACTCAAAATTAGAACATTTGCTACAAATGTAAAAATCTTACAAAATTCATCGATATAATGTTCCTGACCGAATGATAGAAATTTGGGGGGAAATGTTCTTTCGTTTTTATTTTATTTTGGTTAAAAATAATGAAATCAATAGTTTTTGTTAATATAGAAAAACTAAATTAGCCAAAATAACAACTAAAATAATATTTTTTATCTTAAAATATGGAATTTTAAAAATGTATTAAAAAACAATTTATAAAAATTAAATATGAAAAATTCTTCATTAATTCCACAACGAGAAACATTTTACAAAAACATCTTAAAAATAAACATATTTTAAAAATTATAAAAATGAGCAAAAAATGTGCTAAATATTTCTTTTAAAAAACATTCCAATATAAAAATGTCATGAAATTCGACCCAAAAAATGTCCAAAACTATTTGGAAAGGAAAGATAAAAAATGTTAGGAAAGAAAACGCATTTGACCAAAATTAGGTCCTTCCTGTTTGAGTGTGCCGTTTTGCGGGGGGGTGCGTCGCAGGTGAGGTGAAGGCGGACGACATCAAGCGAGTGACAGCCAAGATGCTGCGCAGCAAGCCAGCCGTGGCGGCGCTGGGGGACCTGACAGAGCTGCCGTCTTACGAGCACATCCAGGCTGCCCTCTCCAGCAAAGACGGGCGGCTGCCGCGCACCTACCGTCTCTTCCGATAAAAATAATAATCATGATTCAGAAAAAATGTACATAAATAAAACGGACACTGAACCTTTGGGGTGCGGACCAATACCTGGAGTCTTAACAGTAAGTCACCTGGAACACAAGCTAGTATTTATTCTTTCTCTGTGCTTCACTTTTAGGGGCTGGCCAAAGAATATGAAAAAAAAAATCACAAGTGGCCACAGGGCAATACCAAAATCAGACTGGATACTTGTGAATGACTTTTTAAACTTCATTAAATGGATACAAATTAATTGAAAATATAAAATACAAAGCAGGAGGGCCTTAACAGGGACTACTACTAAGATTTCTGACGGAGCTAAAGCATCCTCCTTGCCCTGCTGTCGCACCGTGCCTGTCAATAATCAACATAAGCACTGACAATTTATCCTGACCGCTGGTGAAAAACATGTTAAATGTTGAATGAGGAACACTTTGTAGAATGGACGTTTCAGATAAGATGTCTTCTTTTTATTGCTGACTGAAACGTGGATGTCAACTGTGTTAAATAAAAGCCCACTTGACACATTAAAAAAATGTAGTACAGTGTTTCTGTAGAAAAAGAGATCCTGAAGAGATTGAAACAGGCACTTTTTAACTTTTTTTTCGTGGAAATGACAGAGGACTCAGGAATTCCAGTACATAGACAAGTTCCAACAATAGTAATACAAGTAATATAAAAGGCAGGGGCTCTCAAACCTTTAGGGTTCATGGGAGAATTTTTTCCAAGTACTGTATCCCATTATAACCTTAATGCCAATTAAACTGTTACAATAATTTAAAAGAACATTTTTGAGAATACACGGAATGCTGTAAGAGTAAAAAGTTCATTTTTTACAGCATTTTTTTTTTCATCAAAGAACAATTCAAATTCTTTGTAATTTCTTTTGAATATTTTTTTATCATGAACAAAGGTGTTTTTTTGTTGTAATCCTTATTCGATCGTCAAATCAATGTTCCCGTTGAAATGAATGAAAATGCCATGAATCTATACTGCCCCCCCCCCTCCACAAAAACATCATAGGTATATGTTTGTGATGCTTTCTAAATAGCACTCTCTAATTTTGCTACGTATAAAAACAGATTAACTCATTCACTCCCAAAGACGTTTTTAAACGTCTTTTCAGACTTGGTCCAGAATTGGCTGGTACTGAATGAGTTAATAACCTATATAAATAGAATCTAATTTTAAAAATACTATTCTTGTAATAGTATGCTTTTTACTCTAGGAAAGGATGACGTTTTTCTCCTATATACAGTACAGTATACATATATAAAATTTCTTTTTTTCTTACGGATGTCACAATGATGTCAATGCTTTTAATGAGCCCAAAGCTAAAGTAGGGAGGTGTAGTTGGGTCATGGTTTGTTTTCTTGTCCCCATATCATGAGCCTAATAGCATCATTAGCATAATATCATTTTCAGGGCCCCACATGGATTTTTTTTTTCAGGCTGATGCTGGTATTTGGCAGAAAAAAATCTATGAATTTATTACCCATTATGAACATTATTTAAAAATATATGTATAATGAATAAAACAATTCTTGTTTTTCAAATAAAGATATGGATTACAGGCAGAACATTTGACAGTTTTACAATATTTTTAGTATTTGTTTAACTTGTGCCGATTTTAAAAGAGCCAATATCCGCTGATTTATCGTTTTGACCCTCAATTTGAGAACACCTGATACAAGGCATATGGTTAGGACAACACACAAAATCCTTGAAATGAAAAAAATGGAAAGGTAGCAGCTGCTCATGATGACAAATTTAAAAACCAACCCCCCAAAAAAATCTCCATTCTTTTCAAAGCCATCTAAAAAAACATATCTTTAGTCATGTGCTAGTTTCTCTAAAAATGTCCCAATGCACAATGATATTAATACTGACATCGGAATAACGGGAATGTCGAGGTTCCTGCCCTCGAGTTCTCCCCATTCTGACCAGTAGGTGGCGCGGTAGGTGCCGTCTGTAGTTTCGGGTGTATCTCACGAGATGGCGCACACGCTGCTTTGGTTCTTCATGGCCTCCCTCATCTTGAGCTCCCTGCTGATCCTCCGCTTGATGCCCTCCAGGTACAGGCTGCGGTCAAACTGGCCCGCTCCCAACGGAATGCTGCACAACACAGACACAAAGTTCTAAATTAATGATTTTTTTTTTTGTTGTTGTCAAAATGTCATCATCTTTGTCTTATGTTGTAATGTGGTGTTGTGTGAAAATATCCTTTAATTAGCCCCCCCAAAAATCTGACCATTTTTTGCTGATTTTAAAAGAGCTATATCGCTCAATCAATAGGCCACGCCCTACTTTTTTATCAACTTCTGATCAAACTACCTCCTTACATACCCATCTATTGACTTACTTACTTATAGGTGATACTTGTGCGTCTAGCTACTTAAAATTGCAATCTAACTACTTAACTGTACGTAACTATCTGCAGTCGTCGTACAAATACACTGACCTCCATAATTACTGCACCCCTGGGTGAGATGTGTTTGCACAATCTCTCGAAATTATCCAGCAACCTGATCCTCCCCTGCCATGGGTTTTCAATGGGGTTGAGGTCTGGGGATTATCAGATTGCTTCTCCACCAATCAGAGAGCCTCATAAATGGTACTCACGTGTCTCGGCCCGCCTTCAGTTTGACATGGTAGATGCCGATGACGGGCCGGTGATCCGAGGTTTTGATGCTGGAGCAGCTGGCGTATTTGAGCACGTGGATGTCGTCTGCGTACCTGGTCCGGAACAAGATCCTGTCCTGGGGAAGTATGCAAACTTTTTTTTTGAGGGGATGGGGGTTGACGGCGGCGGTGCTTCTTACTGTGTACGATGGTGTCCTCTGTTTGGCGCTGGTGTCATACACGTCACTGCCAATGTCAAACTTATACGTGGGCAGGAAGTGGATCCCGGCCTCCCGAAAACCTTTGAAGATAGAACCTGGAAACGCCACATCATCTACCATTCAATTTCATTATGGGGTTCAAAAAAAAAAAATAAAATCTACAAATAAACTTTTCTACACTATACCTTTCTACCTACCGAACTACTTCTCCACCAACCTACCTATCTAGATACCTCCATACCTATCTACCCACCACAAGAAATGCATGAAAATCTACCATCTTTCATCTCCTTGGACAGCTGGTCGTGCTCCATCAGGGCGTCCACGTGGTCACCCGACGTGCTCTTGATGATCGTGTCCACACTGGCCCGCTCGTGACCAAGACGGAAGTTAAAGTCCCCGAACCAGAAGACCTGGTCGAACCTTGTGGTGACGTCAGCTACGTGACGCAAAGACAGAGGCACAGCACTTCAGGTATTGCCTGTGCCTCGAAATATTTAGTGTTGTGTTGCAACGCCCCCTACAGGACGCTAAGTGACCATGCAAAACACTTGATTCATACATTTTGAAAATGGAGAGATGAGCCTAATCATTCACAGATGATGCAAAGACAATAATGGCCTGAGCACAAATTGACCAACAGCACAGGCTCTGTTCCTAAAAGAAAGGTGAATTAGCAAGTAGAAAGCATACTTTGTTTTTTATTCCTGCCTTTTGAGTAAGAAAAAAAAAATTCATTTCAGGAAGTCAGATTAATGTGATCGTAATCATATCACAAATTTAAATTGTCTTAAAGTTCATGTAAGGAGTAAATGGTTTATTGTGGCTTCTCATATGATGCGTGCGTTATGTTTGTCTTGTTGACGCACCGCTCCCTTTTTTTCCAAATGACACAGTATAGTTTATTGCAATTTTGCGGGCACCCAAACAACAGCCCTTAGTTTGAAAACCACTTCCTTACATGACGTGGATCGGTAGGGGTTGGTATCCGGCAGTCCCTTGGGAAGCGCCAACGCCTCCACGATCTTGTTGTAGTCCAAAATCCTCTCGTACACTTTGGCATCTCCGGCTGGAAGACATTTTGTATAACCGTATCAGAATAATGCCCATATTTTCACATTTATCGTGAGGTAGGGGAAACCCTGGACGGTTCACTAGCCAATCGCAGGGCACATAAAGACACACAAGATTTCATACCAACAATATCGAGCCTTCAATTAACCTGACATGCGTGTTCTTTAAAAGGCGTGAAAATAACGTGACAAAACGGCATCTTCCAAAGTCTGCCTTTGACGCTTACAGGTGAAATGTGACGTGATGAAGAGGAAGGACGTGCCGAAGAAAGTGAAGGCCACGGCCACGGCCCCTTTGGTCTTGATCTGCGAGATGATCCTGGTGGTGACGGTGGCGTGCTCCACCTCGGAGCAGAACCAGATCAGGTCCCTGCGGATGAAGGCGCTGAGGTACAGGACGCCGTGGGATGCTCCGTACAGCATGACATAATGTGGACCCAGAGACTCCTGGAGGCGTGTCTCCCACTCCCTCCTACGCACACGCATAGGTGAGTGATGCCCAAAGCAACATCATCGATCATAGCCGAGTACCTGTCAGGACATCCTTCCTGCACTCCGATAATGTAAAAATCTTGTGCAAATTCTGAGTCAGTCGGAAGGAGGAGGTCATCGAGGTTCGACGGGAGGCCCTGGGGCACAACAAACATTAACACAATACAAAGAAACACACAGACATGCACGCGCACATACACACCATTCTTGAAGTTCAGTGATGTTCACGCCAATATAGCGTTGTCAAGAATCCGCATCGTACCTTCTCGCCCTGCATGTTCCATGTGACCACGTAGACTCCGAGCCTCCGGTCGGGGAAGTAGCGCTGGAGCTCCTCCACCCCCAGCAGGGCGCCGCTACCCAACCCTCCACCCTCTAGAAAGCTCCTAAAAGACACCGCACTCACTTACTCACTTCTTTGTTTATTGACCAGATAATAACGGCTTACGGAAAAGTCATTGTTTGACCTTTAAAGTAGAGCTGGGCCATTGGTTGGTTACTTCCCATCACGGGTGTGCAGCTACCTAACCCAACGAGACTGACCAACTCTTACTTGGCCCCCCACTACACAACTTCGCACAGAGAAGTCCAGATGCCTAAAACATCAATTTTCTTGTGCTTCCCGCCACAAGTGCAGCGTACCTGTTTCTGACTTCCTGCGGTTTGATGGGGCTCAACACGCTGCTGGTAGACCTCATGGAGGTGACGGACAGGCTATCTGAACCTGCGTCGCTCTCGCTCAGGTTCCTGTGCAGGAGCAGCCTCTCGTCGCTCCTCCGGGCGCCGTAATCTGAACAATCCTTGTCAATCCTATTAGTGGCCTTCAGCGCGGCCGACATGAAGTTGTGCCGCAGGGCGGGCAGCGGCGCCGATCTGGACTGTACAGGCGACAGGCGCACCCTGGAGGACCGCAGCCGGAGCTCCGGGCAGTTGCTCGGCGGCTCGGCCGTCGGGCTGCCCTCGCAGTCGGACAGGCTGCTACCTCTCTTCCGGAACTCGCTCGTAGGGGAACCCAATTCTTTGAGAGAGTCCGTGGACGAGCCCACCGGGTCGCTCAGGCTCTCCTGGCTGGATCTCAGCTTCCGGGCGCGGACGCTCTCCTCCGGCATCTTCTTGTCCTTCCACTTGTTGGGCAGTGAGGGCGGTCGAGGTTGGTACGGACTATCCCCCGCCGCGTTCCGCGCAGCCTGCTGCAGTTTGAGGGCGTTATTGAATTCCTTGCACATTTTGCGGTCCAACGACGGGCCCTTTGGCGCTCGAGCGTCACTGGCGACCGTCGCCGGGCTGCTGTTGCCCGGTCTCGCGCCGTCTCCGTTCTCCGTCATCCTTGGCTCGCTTCCACTTTGATTTGCAAAATGTCGCCCAGTTTCATCCTCTCGCTCGAAACAAATGAAATAATACAGATATTGGGATGAATCTGTGGCTAACACCACTTGGCTGGATCGTAATGCGGCTAGGCTAGCATGGTTCTCGCTCAACTAACTCAGCATTGGCCGATTAAACACACTCTACAGATTCTCAAAGGCATTAAAGACATTCTAGCTGTCGTTTGATTGTCATTAAAATACAATCAATCCGATATTCCCAGCCCCGTTTACCGTCGGTTTATCGCCCATCGGAGCGTCTCGATTACAAATAAGTAACTGGGCAACTTCCTTAGCAACGTTTGAAAACAACTACTTCGTTGCCAAGAGGAAGTTGGCAACGTGGTCAACGAAGCGCCGCACTGCCACAGCATGGTCGGCGGGGGAAGTACATGCAACTCTGCACGCAAGTTTTCCTGGGGAAGTTTAGGCCAAAGATACTCATTTGAAACCCTACCCCTGTTTGAAACCATAAGATAAACTTGTAACCCACATTTACAACCACAACCCTGACCTGAAACCCTAATTCTTGGCGAAAACCCGACCTTAAAAAAAATGAACCTTGGCTTTCTTAAAAGCCTAAAACTGGAAACGTAACATTGTCTTGAAACCCTAACCATGATTGCAAGCCCTAACTTGAAAGCTCAAACCTTTCTTGAAATTGAAACAGCAACGGTTGTCCTATACACTAATCTTGTCATAAAATAGCTTAATCCTTGATTGAAACCTCACTTTTAAACCCTAACTGAGACTTGGAACCCCACAGCTCTTCCTTGAAACCCTACCTTAAAACCTGAGCTCTGGCTAACAAGGAATAGTGTTTTGAAGTAAGGTTTTAAGAATCGTTTAGGGTTACAATCTAGAGTCTCAAGCCATGATAAGTGTTTAAAGACAGGGTTTGGTTTTCAAGTTAGGGTTTTAAGCCTGGGTTAGGGTGACTAGACATGGTTAGAATATCGAGGGGTGTCACGATTGTATCTCTGAAGAGTCAAATATACGATCAATTATTCCATCAAATAATCGAGTAATTGACTGGATTAGTCAAATCTTAAAGCCTTCCAAGGCTGGATGGTCAAAACCATGGTTTATGTTTCAAAGTAGGGTTTCAAACAAGGGTTAGGGTTTTAAATGAGGGTTACGGTTCTAAAGCATGATTTCAACTCAGGGTCAAGCTTTCAAATTAAGGTTTCAGGCCCGGGCTCAGGTTTCGAAGCAATACTGAAGCGATTCTACCACAATCCAGACGTACACATTTGACAATTAAGACACTGCTCTACATTCACTATAAAACGCTCCAGAAAGCATCTCAATCCATTGAAAGCGTGTGGCTCTTCAATCAGGTAATTAGTGAAGTTATTTATCTCAGTTGCTATTACAGCCTGTGACGTAAAATGAAAATGCGTGTATGAAATTTAAAAAAAAATCATGTTCTACTTCCCACCCCTGTGAGTGAGTGACGTCTCGGGGGAAAGTATTATTAGAAACGCGTCTTTCTTTTCCTCCTCGCTTTTTCTTTATCTTTCCTCCTCCAGAGGGCGCGGAGGCTGGGGGTGGGGGGGGTGATCGATGGCCCGATATGAGACGGGGTCCTTAATGAGGATCAGAAACATCTTCATAAAGACCCCTAATCCAGCACTTAATCCCTCGTTACACAATCATCTGCATTCAGCGGGAAGCCTCCTCCGCCTTTGTCTTGACTCGTCTTTGTCATTTTGGCTTTTTTTTTTTTTTTTCCAAAGCGCTCATTACACTTTCAGATTGGGTGCAAATTGTGCTTTTGTGTGCACTCCTGCCTGATCTCAAATGGAAGACATATGCTTAATTAATGAGGGAGAAGCACACAAATGATTGCTCCCAAGTGGGACACGTGGATTAAAGTTGATGGCAAAAGTTGAACTCCAAAAACTCTTTGACTGGCCTTCGAACCTCAAAGGGTCCTTTTGGAAATGTCTTTTTTATGACAGCAGAGGACAGAGAAGACACAGAGAGCGGACATTTTGGGACAATAGGCCCCATCATATAACAAGAATTTATTCTGCTGGTCCATCATCATCTTCATTCATTCATTCTAGTTTTCACCCAAACCAGAGTAACTTTTTCCCCCTCAAATTGTGATTTCTAGCCTGTGATATGGTTTCAAATCAAGTTTTCAAGCTAGTGTTAGGCTTTCAAAGTGAAGTTTCCAATTGGGTTTCAGGCCTGGGTTAGGGTTTCACACAAATGTTAGGGTTTTCAAATTATGCTGAGAGTTTCAAACTACAATTTGAAGCCAGGGTTCGATTTGAAACCTGGTTTGATGCTGTACTGTACCGCTCTGTCTTGGTAAGCTATTGACATCCACTGCCAGAGGGTGGCAGTGGTTGTCTGGTGCACCCTCTCTGATCTGGTCCGGTATCAAATGATCAGGTCAGGAAGGCGGCGTGAGGCATCAGCGGTGTGAACAGTGGTCCCCTCTTCTCAACAAGTCGAGGGACTGCGATCCAGCATCGCATGCCCTATATTTAACACGGTGCTGCGTTCAAAGGGCTGCCGTGCGTATTGTTGGGGGTGGGGGTGGGGGGGGTTTCAGGGACATCCTTTGTGTAACAGGTGTGCTCCCGTCAGGCCTGTGAATAGAGCACAAGATACCATACCACACCATCAATGAACACCCAGCTGTAGGAGAAACAAAGACAATTTCCTCAGAAAAACTCAACAATGTGTTGTCCAGGAATATCAGATTTGCTTGATCTTTTTTAACTGACCGACTATTACTATGTAACCAGCAACCAAACTACTTTCCTACCTTGCTTCATACCTAGCTAGCCACCTAGCAAACAACCTACCTACCTGTCTTCTGACCTAGCTAACTACCTTCATAGCTATCAAACTTCCAACATATTTCTGTCTGTGCCTTCCTATGTAGCTACCTACATATCTACCTCTCATCATCGCTCCCTTCTCACTTTGCTACCTACCTAGCTAGCCACCAAGCAACTGACATACCTTGATTTCTTACCTAAGTAGCAGCCTACCTCGCCAACAAGCTACCTACATGCTAACTTACTTGCAACCTTACGACCTAGTTAATCACTATCTAGAATAGGTAGTACCTACCTAGCCAACAAGCAATCTACATTCATGCCTACCTACCTACCTTGTCATCAAGCAACCTTCTGTATATACCACCATATCTATGCACCCCTCTAACTAGCTACCTACTAAACTACAGTTGTATTGACCAACCAACCAAAGTTCCAATAGTTAAAGCTTTGTAATGGAGTCGAAACAGTACTTCTGCTTTTACCAGTCTTTTTTGCCCCCCCCCCCCCAACACAAATATCTACTTTAGTACAGACTAGTGTGAGTACTTTCGTCACCTATGCCCATTCACAAAAAGAGCGAGCCGCCACTGTTTATTTACAGATCATTAGGGAGCTCTGGAAGAGCCCCTTACCAGACCCCGGATCGGTCGCCTTCTTTGCGGTCACGTCCGCCAGGGTGTCGACAGCCACTGGCAGGGCATCAAAGAAAAAAGTGACTGATGGGAGACCGCTCACTCAGTCCTAATCTGTTTGCAGGAGGGAGGATCCAATCCGGATCTTCCCTTCCAAGCCTGAGGTTTTTCCAAGTAAGACAATGCATTAGCCAGATAAAGGCCTTTCGACTGAGGCTGGATCTGCGGGAGCCTTACTTTCTTTTCCGCCCTATCTGCTCCACGGGCGTCTTAAGCTCAGCCTTATTTTCTGCCTCTTTTATCATGGCTCTGATAGTCTCCTTGAAATAATTTCCCCCAAAAAACAACCCTGTTCCATTGAAAACATCATTCTTTGTCTTTGCCGTGGTACGCCAATTCAAAACAAAGGTTATGATACATTTAAAAATGGTTAGACATTACTTAGAATGCCGCTTCAAGTAGATTTTTGAGATAGAGTTGGGGTTCAAAGTTTGGTTCTGAAGCCAGGGTTAGGGTTTCAAAATGAACATTTTAAGCTTTGGTTTGGGTTTCAAACAATGGATAGGGTTCCAAGATATGGGTAGGCTTTAAAATTCGGATTTTAGTGTTGTATTAAAATTTGTATTTAGGGTTTCAAGTCAGATTAGAGGGTGGCACAGTGTTGACTGGTTAGCATATCCGCCTCACAGAGGCAGAGGTCATGAGTTCAAATTCGGCCCCAGTCTTCCTGCATGGAGTTTGCATGTTCTCTCCGTGCCTGCTTTGGTTTTATCCGGGTCCTCCGGTTTCCTCCCATTTTCCAAAAACATGCACAGGAGATTAATTGAACACTCTAAGTTACTCATAGCTTTCGTTCCGAGAATATCTGATATTTTTGTGTATGTCAATCTTTCCTCATAATGTACTTGATGCAAAATTTCCAATATTTCAGGGGACACTCAGCTCCAGGCAGGCATTTGCTGTTTTTTTATAAACTTGGTGAAATCATCCTCCCATAGTATCAACTCTGACGTGTTCTATCCAGGTTATCAACGTCGTTGATCATCTGAAGGACATTCCCATATCGCTGTTTAATGGTCTTGGAACAGAATTTTGGAACTCAACTGTTCCAGCACACTATTTAAATGATGATCAACTGTATAAGTTGGCTGTTTTTGATTTGAGAAAGTATCCTAACTCAAACTGGAAGTGAAATATTTATACAGTATTTTCACACTCCAGTCAACTCAATTCTATTTCTGACATTGGTTGGGTCATATTTATTCACCACCGTGTGCCTTACCAACCCCTCCCTGTCCTTCTCCCCCTCCTGGAGAACCACCCTATACAGTAGTTTAAAAACATGACAATCCGGAAACATTGATCATTTCAGTTCAAATGCAGAATGACGAGCGGTGGATTTTGGTGGAACATTTTGTCCCTGCTGTGACATTCCAGCGAAGGTCACCAGTGGCCTCATTACGGCTAAAAATAGACTTCATTGTTTGTCTACTTTTTTTTAAGGGGGTCTTCAGTTCCGGGCTTGGTGTTCTCTTAAGCACTCAAAACACTGAGTGCAAAATGCTAACAGCTAAAGGCGCCAAATGCAAATGTGACTGTTTGTTACTGCCAATGCAGGAACCTAAAACGATGTGCAAGCACAGCGGGGGGGAAAGTTTCCAGAGTGCGTGAGGTTTGCGTGGACATTCACACAGAAACATGCGTGCTGTTTCCTGATGTCACAGCCTCTTTTCCCAGGCTCTTGAGGAATTTGCTTGGGAAACAAAAAAAAGAAAAAAATGGTTGGGGTCTGTATCAGAGATGGCAAAAGTCCTCAAAGCGGTGATATGGAAAGGGGGGGGGGGACGACAGGTGGGGCCCCCTGGCATCCACCTCAGAGGGACATCCACAGCTCCGATCGTTTATGAAGGGCGTCAAACGACAGGAAGGGGCATTCATATAGACAGCAAATGATAAAATCATTTCATTTCATATCTCAAGGAACCACTGTATTTGGTTACTTCCCACCACTGCTGTGACAAACAAAAGGAATGAGGCGGTTGGGGAAACTGTTGGTGAGATCGGACAACAGGTCTCACCGATGCCTGACAGCGACTGAATGAGAAGGACCAACTCTCACAAGGCCCAGGAAACACACCGTCACACAGTCAGCATGTGCTCAGTCAGGCGCAACACACACATCATGTGGGAAACTGATGCAGGGTCGGATAAGAGTTGATGAGGTGTGAACCTACCGATGTTTGCAGATTGAACCACACACTATAAACAAACAAGTTTGAAAATTAAACTTGTACTCGTGGTTTTGGGGCCGCTTTGCTACATCTGGCGGAGGAAAAACTAGAGCTCGCTGGCAAATTCAATGTTGGGTCTTTTTTGCTGCATCCGCCACAGGAAAAGATGGAGCTTTTTGGCAGACTCTTGTTTCTTAGATGCAAAAATTGCATACACAAAGAAAACATTGCCCCATCTATGAAACATAAAGGAAGCTCAGTTTTGTGTTTCTGGAGCTATTTTGCATCTAGTACCACTGAGAGAACTTCAGCTTCTTGGCAAGTCACATCAGTTTCCAAATGCAAAAATGAAGTATCCAATGGGGGGGATGGGGG